>JAQZBX010092212.1:0-12296 GCA_029593785.1 Cabassous unicinctus
ATATATATATATATATATAAACTAACATTTATGTAAGAAAATACACATATATGCATATCTATTTGTATATCATTTTACAAATATTGGTATGTACTGTGAAAAATCTTGATTTTTATGAACAATAAAAAATAAATAAATAAATAAAAAGAAGAGCTGAAAACAAAGAGCTAACTGCACATCTGGAAGAACTAGGAAAAAAGCTGCAAACCGTACCTAAAGCTAGGAGAAGAAATGAAACAATAAAGACTAGAGCAGGAGTAAATAAAATGGATAATAAAAATAGACTAAACAGAAAAACAACAGAATTAAAAGTTTGTTCTTGAGACAACCAGAACTATGATGGCAGAGTTAAGAGCTCTGAGAATCAGCTCCTCCTATGGGGCTGTTGATGATCACACAGAGCTATCTAGAGCACTGGTTTGGGGACTCCAGGAAACCAGAAGTGCATTCTGCAACATCCTTGAAAGAATAGATGGAGGAGACTGCCCATCTGGACAGAAGATTCATAAGTTATGTACTCCACGCCACGGAGGCCTGTGCCCATCCTCCACTGGAGGCATAAGCTGCCTCAGGAGCTGTTCTGCAGCTGGAATTAAAGCTCCACTTCCCAAAAATGGGGGAGGAAAATATGGTTGGGTGCCAACTTCAGCTACTTATTAGTAAATTTGGTGGGCTAAAGTATAATCCTAAAAACAGCTAAAGTTTAAACCTGTACAAGACAGAAAGAGACTGGTAGCCACAATCTTAACTCTGTACCTGATACAAGGGGAAGCAGGACTGCCTGAAAATCACTGTGCTGGTAGGTAGGGACCAGCTTCTTTCCATCTAGATCAGATTGCCACTCTAGCCTAAGCCCCAGGCCCCCCTTGGGCAGGGGAAAGATGGGGGAAGCTGCACCAGCTTCTATGAGAAACTATAGGTCATGCCACAGAGGCCTGTAATCATCCTATTTTGGCAGTGCAAGCCACCCCAGGAGTTATTTTATAGTAAGAGTTAGAAGCTCCATTTTCCAAAAACAGGGGAAGAAGAGATGGCTGCCCACAATTTTCAGCTACTGATTAGTAAATTCAGCTGGTTAAAGTATAATCCTAACAAGAGCTTAAGTTTGAGCCTGTCCATGTCAGAAGGAGGCTGGTAGCTGCCATTTTGACTCCACTCCCAGCATAAGGGGAAGTCAGGCTGACTGAAAATGACAGTGCTGGCAGAGAATGGTTTCTTTCACCCAGATTAGCCTACAGCCCTAGCCTAGAGTTCAGTCCATACTCTAGCAGGGAGGAAGATGGCAGGCCCTGCACTAGACAATCCAGGTAATTGCAGCTACATTTAGCTGACACAGACTGAATAATGAGAAGTCTATGGGGCAACTGTGGTCATCTTGGACCTGCACTGCATAGATTGTTGCCCACCCTTCCAGCTCCATCCACATCCCAGGTAGGGGAGAAAGGGTCATGAATCTTCATCAGTCTCTCTGGGCAACTAGAGTCTAGGCCTGCATGAGTTGGATTATTCCACACAGCTGTGGAACTGTCCCTATCCCTGGCAAAGGAGAAACTTGTGAGAAGGTTCATTAGTCCTTGGGGCAATGAGGGCAGCTTGAGTCACCACAGCTTATAGCACCAACTACATCCTTAGCTCCTACTACACAACCACCAGGGGAGAAAAGGCAGGAAGCCCTAATCTAAAGAGAAAACTGCACCCAGTATAAATACTCTAGTAAGCCAGATGCCAAGACACCAACAAAAAATTACATACCACACAAAGAGAAAGGAAGATATGGCCCAGTTTAAAGAACATGATAAGCCTCCAAATGACATAAAGGAGTTGAGACAACTAATTATAGATGTTCAAACAGATCTTCTAGATTCAGTGAGCTGGCTAAAGAAATTAAGAATATTAAGAAAATACTGGATGAACACAAAGAAAAATTTGAAAGCATACATAGAAAAATAGCAGCTCTTATGGGAATGAAAAGTGCAATAAATGAAATTAAAAATATACTGGGATCATATAATGGTAGATTTGAGGAGGCAGAAGAATTGATTGGTAAGCTTGAAGAAATGACCTCTGAAAGTGAACATACAAATGAACTGATGAAGAAATGATTAGAAAAACTTGAACAAGTTCTCAAGGAACTAAAAGAAAGCAAAGGATGTGCAAGCACACATGTCATGGGTGTCCCAGAAGGAGAAGAGATGGCAAAAGGGGCAGAAGGAATATTTGAAGAAATAATGGTAGAAAATTTCCCAACCCAATTGAAGGACATAGATGTCCATATCCAAGAAGCACAGCATACTCCCATCAGAAAAAAATCCAAATAGACCAAGTCCAAGAAACATACTAATCAGAATGTCAAATGCCAAAGATAGAGAGAATTCTGAGAGCAGCAAAAGAAAAGCAATGCATAATATATGAGATACCTAATAAGATTAAGTGACGATTTCTCATCAGAAGCCCTGGATGCAAGAAGACAGTGGCATGACATATTTAAGATACTGGAAGAGAAAAACTTTCAGCCAAGAATCTTACTTCTGGCAAGATTCTCTTTCAAAAAGACGGTGAGTTTAGAATATTCACAGATAAACAGATACTGAGAGAATTTGTAGCCAAGAGACCTGCTTCACAGGATATATTAAAGTGTGTGCTACAGCTTGAAAAGAAAAGACAGAGAGATAGGCTAGGAAGAGAGAATAGAAATGATGATTATTTCAATAAAAGTAACTAAAATTGTCATAAGAATGGTGAAAATAAAATATGACAGATAAAACCCAAATATTCAAGAATAAAACTAACCAATGATGTAAAGCACTTGTATTCAGAAAACTACAACTCATTGTTAAAAGAAATTTTAAAAAAGACCCAAATTATTGAAAGAATATTCCATACTCACAGATTGGAAGACAAAATATCATTAAGATGTAAATTCTACTCAAATTGATATACAGATTCATTTCAATCCTGATAAAAATCCCACCATCATTTTTAAAATAAGTGGAAAACATGATTATCAAATTCGTTTGGAAGGGTAAGGGGTCCTGAATAGCCAGAAACATCTTAAAAAGGAAGAGTGAAGTTAGAGGTCTCTCATTTCTGGACTTTAAGTCATATTACCTAGCTAGAGTGGCAAAGATAGCATAGTACTGGCATAAAGGCAGACATATAGACCAGTGGAATTGAATTGATGGTTAAAAAACAGACTCACCCAGTTTGGGCAGAAAAGTCCACTCAACAAATGGTGCTGAGAAAACTGGATATCCATAGCAAAAGAAGGAAAGAGGACCCCTATCTCACACCTTACACAAAAATTAACTGAAAATGAATAAAAAACCTAAATATTAAAGCAAGAATCATAAAGCTTCTGGAAGAAAATGTGGAAAATATCTTCAAGATCTGGTATTATGTGCTGGATTCTTAAGGGAGATAAAAGGAAGACTGAGAGGGACTACTGATATTTAATGTATGTAGAAGTTTTAATTAGTTTTACTGTAAAAGTGTGGAAATGTACAGAGTTGATGGTAACACACTATAGGGAGTAACAGGTGGTTTATAAATGGGGATGTGGCTGAAAATACTAGTCTAGGGATGTAAATGCCAATTGACAGAAAGCTAGGGAATACTATACGGACTGAATAATAGCACAGTAAACCCAGGTGTGGATGAGAAGTGCGGTTGATGGTACATATGCAAGAGTGTACCTTGTGAGCTAGAGCACGTGTACATCACAATTTCTGGGTGGTGGGAATGTGGAGAAGAGTGGGAAAAACACAACTGGATAGATCTATTAACTGTGGTTAAAAGTTATAATGTAATATTCTTACATCTATGCCAAAGATGTACTGTGTTGATAATGGAGGAATATGGAAAATGTGTGCTAAATATGTGCTGTGGACCTGGTAATAATCAGATGATATTATCTCATAATCTGTGACAAATATTCCACCACAGTGTGATGTGTTGATAGAGGGGTATTGTTTGGGAATTCTGCACATGTGCATGATTGTTTTGTAAGTTTACAACTTATGTCATAAAAATATATTTAAATAACAATAATAATAGGTTTGGTTGGAGGAAAAATACACCAAATGTAAGATAAGGACTATAATTAGTAGCAGGATTTTAACAATATTCTTTCATAATCTGTAAAAATGTCTCATGAAAATTCAAGGTGTTGGTGGAAAGTTGATGTTTGGGACCCCTGTATAATGTTATGAATGTTTGCTCTGTAAGTTCACATCTTTCACTATGCAATTATTGTTTATGTATGTTCATGTACAAATGGTATAATAATAATAACAATAGGGTGGGTTGGGGGAAAATACTTTGCTTAGTTGTAATATTTTGAGGATGCTCTTTAATCATTAGTTTAAAATATTTAACAACAATGCAAGGTTTAGGTGGTAGGGTGAGGTATGAGAGCTCTGTATGACATTATGCATGTTTGTTTTGTAAGTTCACAACTATTTCTATACACTTCTTGTTTTATATGTTCATATATGAGTGATAAACTTCAATAACTTTAAAAAAAACCACTAGAATTTCATCAACATAAAAAAAGTTGATTCTTTGAGAAGATTAACAAAATTGAAAAAATCCTTAGGTAGTTTAAACAACAAAAAAAGAGGGAATAAAATCAGAAATGAAATGGGGGACATTAAAACTGACCCAGTGGAAATTAAAATATCAAGAGTATACTATTAACAATTATATGCCCACAAACTTAACAATATTCATGAAATGGATGAATTGTAAAAACCCATCAGCAACCCATAGTGACCCCAGAAGATATCAAAGACCTGAACAAGCCAAAAACAATTTTAATAAATAAAACAGTCATTGGAAACCTCCCCAAAATGAAAGACCCAAGACCTGATGACTTCACAGTGAATTCTACCAATCATTCAAAGATGATCTAATACCAATCTTGTTCTACCTCTTCCAAAAAATTGAAAAGGAAGGAATGGTACAAAATGCAGTCTCTGAAGTCAACATTACCTTAATACTAAAGCCAAATAAAAATATTATGAAAAAAAAATTATAAACCAATATCTCTAATGAATATAGATGTAGAGATCTTCAAGAAAATACTTCCTAACCAAATTCAAAAGCATATTAAAATTATACTCCATGATTATATGTTTTTTGATTTGAGGTACTGGTGCTAGGGACTGAAATGAGGACCTCATATGTGGGAAGATGGCACTAAAGCACTGAGCCACACTGGCTACCTTGAGTTAGTTTTTTCATTTGTTTGCTTATTTATGCTGTTATTCAATATTGTGCTAGATATTCTAGCTAGAGCAATTAGACAAGTAAAAGATATAAAAGGCACCCAAATAGGAAAGGAAGTAAAAGTTTCACTACTCCCTGATAATATGTTCCTATCTTAGAAAATTTGAAAAAATCCACAGCAAAACTACTAGAACTAATAGACAACTTCAGCAAAGTGGCAGAATACAAGATTAATATGCAAATAATCAATAGAGTTTCTATATGCTACTAATGAGCATACTAAGGTGGAAGTTAGGAAAAAATTCCATTTACAATATTGACTAAAATAATCAAATATTTAGGAATAAACAATCAAGGACATCAAAGGCCTGTATTCAGAAAACTACAAAACATTGTTAAAAGAAACAAAGGAAGAACTCATTAAATTGAAGGACATTCTGTGTTCATGTGTTGGAAGACTAAATATCACTAAGATGTCAATTTTACCCAAACTGATTTATAGATTTAATGCAATCCTGACACAAATTCAAACAGCCTTCTTTGTAAATTGGAAAACTCTACTATCAAATTTATCTTGAAACACATGGGCACCTGAAGAGCCAAAACTGTCTTAAAAAAGAAGAATGAAGTTGAAAGATACCCATTTCCCAACTTTAAGGCACATTATTTACCCAAAGTATTAATAAACAGCACGTAATGGTATAAAGATAGATTGATTGATGAGATTGAATCAAGAGTTTAAAATAGACTCTCATATCTATAGTCAAATAATTTTTGACAAGGCTGTGAAACCAACCCAGCTGAGTTAGAATAACCTATTCAACAAATGGTGCTGGGAAACCTGGATACCCATATTTCAAAGAAAGAAAAGGATCCCTATCTCACACCTCATTAACAAATTTACTCAAAATATGTCAAGAACCTAAATGTAAAAATCTAGAACCACAAAACGAGAAGAAAATGTTGGGAAACACCTTTAAGATCTTGATGTAGGTGGTGATTTCTTGGCCCTTATACCCAAAACATAAGCAAAGAAAGAAAAAGAGATAAAAGAACGTCAAAATGAAACACTTTGTGTTTCAAACAATTTTTTAAGAAGGTGAAAATGCAGACTATTCAATGGGAGAAAATCTTCAGTAACCACACTTCCAAGAGTTTTTTTCCTTGTTTTATAAATAGATCACATAACTCAATGACAGAGAGGGAAAAAGCCTAATTTAAAAAAGGGCAAAAATTTGAATAGACATTTTTTCAAAGAGGAAATAAAAATGACCAAAATAGCTCATGAAAAGATGTACAGCATTACTAGCTATTAAGGAAATGCCAATCAAAACTACAATTAGATAACATTTCATGCCTTAAAAAATGGCAATTAAAAAATAAAAACAGAAAACTGGGTGCTGGAGAGGATGTGGAGAAGTGTAAACACTCCTTCACTGTTATTGGGAATGTAAATGGTATTGCCTCTGCAGAGGATGATTTGGTGGTCCCCCAGGAAGCTAAGTATAGAACTGCCCTATGATTCAGCAATCCTACTACTAGGAATATATACAGAATGTCTGAAAACAAGGATGCTAACAGATATCCGCACACTTATGTTCATAGTGGCAATATGACAATTGCTAAAAGATGGTGTAGCAGTTTGGCAGCTTCATATAGTTATGAATTCCAAAAATAGATATTGGATTATTCTTGTAAACTGGTCTGTTCATCTGGGCCTGATTAAGTTGATTAGGGTTTTGAATGGAACACATCAGTAGGGTGTTGAGTTCTGTCCCTTGGTTGGTGGGGAATCAAAGATAAAAGTTATGGAAAAGGACAGAGTTGGAGACTTGATATTGGAGTACTGAAGCTGAGTTTTAATTCTGGAATCCAGGGAGTAAGCCTACAGAGGAGCTTGGTCATGAGGAAGAAGGGAAGGCCCTGGGAAAAGAGATGAACTGTTTGTTTGATAATTCACAGCTGACCTTGTGGAGAGAGGCAAAGCCTAGAGAGCCTCATGGTCTACAGCTGACCTTGTGGAGGAAAGAGAGGAGCTGAGCCAAGAGAGAAAAGAAACCCCAGGATAAGACAAACCCAAGAAGGCTGAACCCTGGCAAACATTAGCAGGTATTTTCCTCCAACACATGGCAACAGACTTTGGAGAAGGAAGTAACTTTTACTTTATGGTCTGGTAACTGAGGGCTTCTACCACAAATAAATACCCTTTATGAAAACCAATTTCTGATATTTTACATCAGCACCCCTTTGGCTGACTAATACAGATAGAAACAGATTAAATGCCAATCAACTGATGAATGGATAAAGAAAATGTTGTATGTACATTCTATGGAATACTATTCAGGTGTAAGAAGAAATGAAATTGGGATGCATGTGGCAACAAGGATGAACCTTGATGATATTATGTTGAGTGAAATAAGAGAGAAATAAAAGGAGGACTATTGTATGTTCTCAGTGATATGGAAAAAATATGATTAGTAAGCTTATGGAATAACACTATAAAGTATAGGTTAGTAGAAGACAGAATGCTGTTAAGAAGGGGAAGATGATACTGAATATATGTAAAATGCTAAATAAGGTCAACTATAAAAATGTAGTGGATAGAGTTGATAGTAGCACATTATAATGACTATTGCACACACTGCTTACTTATAACGTGGGATTGTAGTTGAAAACATAGTCTAGGCAGGTTAATGTTAGTTGAAAGACAGCATAAGAATAATCTAGGGGTTGTATAACATGGTGATTTTGGTGGTAGATGAGGATTGTGGTTATAAATAAATACAAGAATGTTCTTCAACTACATTCTGTAGTTGAATTCAACTGTAGTTGAATGCTCTTCAACTACAAGATGCTAAAAATTTGGTGATAAATAGGAAAAATACAACTAATATAATTTATATACTATAGTTGCCAGTAATGTAATATTTTTGTAGGAATAGTAAAGAAGGTAGTATGTCAATGCTAAAGGTGAAAAATATGTGTTTAGTTTTATGAAATATGAATAAGATTAAACATTTTTTCTTCAATTTCTTCATTAAGAATGAGATGTTCGGCATGACATTTAACCAATCTCTAATCATTTATGTATCTTTCTTTTTTATGGGCTAAAAATAGTTTGTTTCAAAGGCTGTGGCAGGACAAACTAAAATTTGTTTTTTTCATCTCTGGACCTATAAATGAACCTTTAACAATTATGAAGCACACAATCCATTATCCACATATTCTCTTCCATCTATTTGGTCAGAAAACATCTAATTATTAAAATCTTCAGTAACATAAGCCCACTGTCCAAAACACTCAAGTGATGGAATTCCTTTTCATTCTGGCTAATATTCAAACATAAAAAGAATAGTACTACCACTACTACTACTAATAATAACATTGACCCCTCACCAATTATTTTATTCAATAACACTCAAAACCACCAAAAAAGACAACTGTCCTCTTTCAGGAAGCTGATGGGTGGGCAGGAGGTAGGGTTCCCCATGGAAAACCAAGCATCTGAGCCCCAAAAGGAAGGACAGAGTCACAGGGCAGGGCCAGACAGGGTCTAGGTCTAAGGGTGGCCCCACCCATGGATCCACCAGGGAGCAGCGATGGGAAGAGAGCAACCCTTTAACCCTAAGCACTGCCCTGGCTGTGTTCTGCATCCAGCCTGGCTTGGGCCACAGCCCAGTGAGAGTCTGAGCTTAGAGAAAGTCCAGGCATCAATATGCATGCACCGGCTCTACCCCTTAACAGGGGTGGAGGGGAGGCTGGAACCAGTGACAACACCCACAGGCCTGGGCTCCCCACTGCCTCCCAGGAGGTGAGAGTCCATTTGAGGAGTCAGGGCCCACCCTCCCTCCTTGAGTCAAGGCCCAGCTGGCAGGAAACAGCCCACTGCTTCTGCTTGGGCTTGTAGGGGCAGGAAGGTCACCAGCCACAGGAAGCCCCAACAGGGCAGAGACATCAGCAATGCCTTTGGCTTCACAGTCAGCACAATACTTGTTGTCCTCATCCCTCAGCAGATCGGACAGAATGAACAGGTGCTATTCCTTCAGGTGCTGAGTCTTCTCCTGGCAGAAACCTCTCCCCATCTCTGCAGCAGGAGTAGAAGCCCAGGGCAGCTAAGGGGGTAGCTGGCTGAAGAGGGAGTCAGACAGAGTGAAGGCACCTGGCACTATCAGGACTGTGGGAGGACTCAGCCCAAGAATCAGTGGTGGCTGCAGGGGCTGGAACAGGATGAGTGGTGGTGGTGTCAGAGGTGGCAGCACCTACGTGTCCCACATCCTCAACCCACCAGGCCCCCATGCATAGCCAGAGCCCAAAGGAGAAGGGAGAGTCATTTAAGTATCTTTATTAACACTGGAAAAACAATTGAGTTGTTTTTAGGATTAAATAAGTTAAATGTGATGAGGCAGAATTTTTTAGATTAATACTTCCATAAATTGTTAAGGTGCATTTGTCTAGTATTTTATTTTTTGCAGGTGAGATAAAGTTAGGAAAAAATCAAAGAGGGAGTGGATGTAGCTCAATTGATTGAGCACCTGCTTACCATTATGTAAAGAGTCCTGGAGCAATAATTTAAATTTACTGAAGGAGATTCATGGGGAAAGATTAATCATCCATCCCATATATGCTGAAAACATGTGGAACAGTCCTACATGGTGAGAATTTAGCTTTAAATGTATCCTATAACAGATGGTCCCATAACAGATGTTGGGACTGTATGATAATCTATCATTTATGGGCCCCAGGAGGGTATCTGTCTCCATATGTACTCCAGTCATGTTGGGTTGGAGGCAAAATAGAAAATTCATATTATGAGGAAAGACAGTATTGAAGGGTTCATGTATACAAAATCCTCATAAACATGAAGATGAGTCATGCTCCCACTAAATATTAAAAAAGAGCATTGGGGAGGTTTATAAAAATTAGTATGTGAGGTAAAACTTCCCAAAGATCTATAACTAAAAGAAATTAAAGTTTTGGGCAAAAGTAAAACCCAAGCAACAAGAATCAATGGTGTGAGTTCTGGTTAGATGGCATCAGATTAACTCAAACAGGATGCAGGTACAAAATAGGGAGAAAGCATAGAAATCATCCCAAGGAATTGCTTTGGGGACTTACAGAACAGAAGAGTGCCACACACATCATGAAAGAGAACTGGGGATGGAGAGACTAAGGGGCCAAAGGGAAAATTGATTTGTTGACTTAATACCTGGGAATGGCACCCACCCCCCACACTTGAGGTGAACAATCTCCATGAAACCTGCAGCTAAACAGCCAACAGAGAGTGGAAAGGACATATTCCTTCCAGGGAAGAGGGAGGGTGCTTCAGAGGCCTGACCGTGGTTTCTATTCAGGAAGTTTATCAAGTGTAAGCTTGTTTTGAATCTATATCTCAGAAGACAATGGAAATTAAAGGATTCATCACATTGGAAAAGTTTGCCAAAGAGCACCATCTGATGGCCAGAAAGGAAAGTGAAAAAAGACAATCCTTGTCTCCCCTGTTTCTTTCCCAGTCACCTTAGATCTATTGTATACCCCATTAGTGACTCTCTGCCCATCTTTTGATAATTTAAACAGGGAAAACTTAAGTTTTTTAAAATAAAATGAACCAGAAGTTCAAGAAGAGCTGTGAAATAGAACCACTAGGATCCCTTGAGGGACCAAGAAGTCTTTCAGAAGAAATCTGTGAGAACCTGGTTCATTGGAACCCCATTTGAAGTGAGATCTCATTTGGGGTCAAGGGAAAGCACCAGATACCCTCAATCATTGGACCTGCTGGGGAACTGAAGGGTAGGATAATCAGAAGAGGAATCAGCTGGGTCCCCTTCCCCAAACATTAGCAAGGGGAGCAATAATTAATAGCTTGAAAGATAACTCCACAATGCAAATCTTTTTTCTGCCAGAAGTATAATCTGCTATTTTCTTCCATTTCTGTTCTCTCCCATTTTCTCAATAAACTACTGACTTAACAACACTGGCATATTCTTAAATTCTTTTATGTAGCATAGCCAAGAACCTAGAGGAATCCATTGTAGCAGTTTGGGAGTTTGATGAAGTTATGAATTCCAAAAATAGATATTGAATTATGCTTGTAAACTGATCTGTTAATCTGTGCATGATTAAATTATGATTAGGGCATTGATTGGGCCACGTCAGTAGGGTGTTGAACCCCACCCTTTGGTGGTTGGGAACTCAAAGATAAGACATGGCAAAGGACAGTGTTGGAGAAGTTTTGAGTTGGAGTTGTGATGCAGAGTCTTGAGCTGGAGCCTCGGGAAGTAGCGTACAGAGAAGCTTGGTCATAAGGAAAGAAAGAAGGCCCTGGGAAGAGAAGCAAGCCATTTACCTCATAGTCTACAGTGGGCCTAGTGCCACAAAGCAACCCTGAGCCCAGAGAAAGGCAAGCCCTGGGAAGAGAGGAACCCAAGAAGCCTGAACCCTGGCAAATGTTGGCAGCTGTCATGCTCTAACATGTGGCAACAGACTTTGGTGAAGGAAGAAATTTATGTTTAATGGCCTGGTAACTGTAAGCTTCTACCCCTAATGAATACCCTTTATAAAGACCAAAAGATTTCTGGTATTTTGCATCAGCACCCTTTGGCTCACTAATACATCCATCATCACCCAACTTCCCCTGATTTCACATCTAAGCATATTACAAGTCCAAGTAATTCTCATACATGGTTGTCTTAAAACTTGTCATGGGTTTATTTTACTGAAAGTACAGTGGATGCAATTTTTGCCTAATGCTCGGGAAATGGCTGTGTACTGGGGGGTTGAGTGAGATCTGTGGGAGTTCTGGGCTGTGGATGCAGCACTGTGCACAGCATTGACCTAATCCAGATCATAGCTGAAATGCAGAGCCCTGATGAGTGTCTCATTTGAAGTAATCTTTCTCATAGGCTTTTTTGTTTTAATAGATGCTTCAATCCTATATATTCACCAGAGAGACACAAGCTCTCCTCTCTTTCCAGTTTACCTGCAGAGGAATATACTTCATTGGAATGAGAAAATGAAAACAAATGCAAAGCATTCCATACTTTTGAGTCATTATAAAAACTTGAGCCACTCTG
>JAQZBX010092213.1:0-12299 GCA_029593785.1 Cabassous unicinctus
CAACCAGTAGCTCTGGAAAAACCTTTAAAGGAAATTTTTTTTAAAAAGAAGATACACTATAAAATTAGCGGGGAGGGGTTACCAAACCCAGAGAAATAAAAAGGATTATAAAAGGATACTATAAACAACTTTATGCCAACAAATCAGATAACCCAGATGAAATGGACAAATTCCTAGAAATACACAAACTACCTAGACTCAAGAAGAAACAAAAAATCTCAACAGAAAAATTAACAAATAGAGATTGAATCAGTACTCAAAAACCTTCAAAAAAGAAAAACCTAGGACAAGATGGCTTCACTGGTGAATTTTACCAAATATTCAAAGAAGAATTAACACCAACCTCCTTAAACTCTTCCAAAAAATTGAAGAGCAAGGAACACTACTTAATTTATTCTACGAGGCCAGCATCATCTAAATACCAAAGCCAGGTAAAGATATCACAAGAAAAGGAAATACAGACTAACATCCCTCATGAATATAGATGCAACAACACTCAGCAAAATACTAGCAAACTGGATCTAGCACATATTAAAAGAATTATACACCATGTCAAGTGGGACTTACCCCAGGAATGCAAGGGTGGTTCAACTTAAGAAAATCAATTAATGTTAATATACCACATTAACAGAACAAAAGAAAAAAACCACTTGACGCAGAAAAGCCATTTGACAAAATACAATACCTTTCTTGATAAGAAACACTAAAATAAAATTAGGAATAGAAGGAAACAACCATAACATTATAAAGGGCATGTAAGAAAAAACCCACAGCTAACATCATATTTAATGGTGAAAGACTGAGAGCTTTCCCCCTAAGATCAGGAACAGGACAAGGACATCCGTTGTCAGCACTGTTATTCAACATTGTACTGGAAGTTCTAGCCAAGAGGAAGAAATAAAAGGCATCCAGGGGGGCAGATGTGGCTCAAATAGTTGAGCGTCTGTCTTCCATATGGAGGGACCTGGGTTCGATCCCTGGGACCTCCCAGTAAAATAAAGAAAAATATAGAAGGTGCGTGTGCCTCCAGGTCCTGTGCACGGGTGCTGCCAGGCCCTGCCAAGCCACGCAGCAAGATGATGATATAACAGGGGAGAGCCAAGACGACACATGACGAAAAAACCAGGAACTGAGGTGGTGCAGGTGGCAGAATGCTTCTCTCCCACATCGGAGGTCCCCAGGATTGAATCGCAGTGAAGAGGGGAGAAGAATGAGAAGAGAGGGCAGGAAACTGACAGAGAATTGCCCAGCAAATGGACACAAAACAGCAAATGGGGGGGAGGGGGGGTTTAAAATGGATAAAGTAAATAAATAAATAAATAAATCTTAAAAAAAAAAAGGCATCCAGATTGGAAATGAAGAAGTAAAACTTTCCCTATATGAAGATGACATGATCCTAAATATAGGAAATATTGAAAAGTCCACAATAAAGCTATTGGAGCTAATAAAACAAATTCAGCAAAGTGGCAGGGTACAAGATCAACACACAAAAATCAGTGGTGTTTCTATACACTGGTAATGAACACTCTGAAGAGGAAATCAAGAAAACAATTCCATTTACAATAGCAACTAAAAAAATCACTATCTAGTAATAAATTTAAGCAAAGATATAAAGGACTTGTACATGGAAAACTACAAAACACTGCTGAAAGAAATTAAAGAAGACCTAAATAAATGGAAAGACATTCTGTGCCCACGGTTTGGAAGACTAAATATTGTTAAGATGTCAATTCTAGATTCAATGAAATCCTAATCAAAATTCCAAGAGTCTTCTTTGCAGAAATGGAAAAGCGAATCATCAAATTCACATGGAAGGGTAAGGGGCCCCGAAGAGCCAAAACCATCTTGAAGAAGAAGAACAAGGTTGGAAGACTCACACTTTCCAATTTTAAAAGCATATTACAAAACTACAGTGATCAAAGAGTGTGGTACTGGCACAAAGACAGACATACATACCAATGGAATCAAACTGAGAGTTCAAAAATAAACCTTTACATCTACAGCCAATTAATTTTGACAAGGGGGCCAAGTCCACTCAATGGGGGAAAACAGTCCTTTCAACAAATGGTGCTGGGAAAACTAGATATCAATATGCAAAAGAATGAAGGTGTACCCCTACCTCACACCATATACAAAAATTAATTCAAAATGAATCAAAGTCCTGAATATAAGAACCAAAAACTATAAACTCCTAGAAGGACACATAAGGAAACATCTTTAGGACCTTTTCTGAGGCAATGGCTTCTTAAACTTTACACCAAAAGCACGAGCAACATAAGAAAAAAAACAGATAAATGGGACTTCATCATCAAAATTTAAAACTTTTGTGCATCAGAGGACGTTATATTAAGAAAGTAACAATACAAACTACAGAGTGGGAGAAAATATTTGGAAATCATATATCTGATAAGAGTTTAATATCCAGAATTTAAAAAGCACTCCTACAACTCACAACAAAGGCAAACAACCCAATTTAAAAATGGGCAAAAGACCTGAATAGCCATTTCTCCAAAGAAGGTATACAAATGGCTAATGAGCACATGAAAAGATGTTCAACATCATTAGCCATCAGGAAATGCAAATCAAAACTACACTGAGATACCATTTCATACCCACTAGAATGGCTACCATCAAAAAAACCAGCAAATATCATGTGTTCGAAAGTTTGCAAAGAAATAGGAAGCCTCATACACTGTTGGTGGGAAGGTAACATGGTGTAGCCACTTTGGAAAACAGTTTGGCAGTACAGCCGTTTGGCAATTTGATGTAATTATGAATTCCAAAAATATAATTGGATCATGCTTGTAAACTGATCTGTTAACCTGGGCATGATTAAGTTATGATTAGGGCGTTGACTGGGCCACGTCAGTAGGGCGTTGAGCCCCACCCCTTGCTGGGTGGGGGAATCAAATATAAAAGGCATGGCAAGAACAGAGTTGAAGCAGTTTTTGAGAAGTAGTTTTGATGTTGGAGTTTTGATGTTGGAGAGAAGGCCTCAGGAGAAGAGAAGTGAGCCGTTCACCTGATAGTCTACAGCTGACCTTGTGGAGGAACCAGAGGCGCTAAGCCCGGAGAGAAATGCAGCCCTGGGAAGAGAGGAATCCAAGAAGCCTAAACCCTGGCAAACATCGGTAGCTGTCTTGCTCCAACACGTGGCAATGGACTTTGGTGAGAGAAGAAACTTAACGCTTTATGGCCTGGTATCTGTGGACTTCTACCCTAAATAAGTACCCTTTATAAAGACCAACCCATTTTTGGTATTTCACATTAGCACCCCTTTGGCTGACTAATACAGGCAGTTCCTCAGAAAGTTAAGTATAGAGTTACCATATGACCCGGCAATCCCACTTCTAGGTATATAACTCAAAACAAATAAAAGCATGGACTCAAGCAGATATTTGCACACCGAGGTTCAATCTTTCACAACTGCCAAAGGCTGGAAGCAACCCAAGTGTCCATTAAAAGAGGAATGGGTAAACAATATGTGGTATATTCATACAATGGAATATTATCCAGCCATAGAAAGGAATAAAGTTCTGATACATGCTTTAATATGGATGAACCTTGAAGACATCTTGTTGAGTGAAATAAGCCAGACACCAAAGGACAAATTTTACTGTATGAGCTCACTTGTATGAAATAATTAGAATAAGCAAAATTATAGTCAGAAACTAGAATACAGGTTACCAGGAGCTAGGTTGGGTGGAGAATGGAGAGTTAATGCTTCATTGGTATGGAGTTTCTGTTTGGGTTATGGAAAAGTTGTAATGTATGGTGGTGACGGTGACACAACATTGTAAATGTAATTAACAGCACTGAATTGTATAATTGAAAGTAGATAAGATGGGAAATTCTAGGTTGTAAACATGTTACCAGGATAAAAAAAAAAAAAATCCCACAGGACTGCACAACACAAAGAGTGAACCCTAATGTAAACTATGGACTATAGTTAATAGTATAATTATAATAATAGTGTTTCAACAATTATAACAAGGTACCATACTAATAATGCAAAATGTTAATAAGAGGGAAAACTGTATGTATGAGGGGCGTTATATGGGAACTCTATACTATCTAGATGATTTTTCTGCAAACCTACAACTGCACTAATAAAAATTAAATAAATAAATAAATAAATAAACAAACAAACTAGGGAGGTTGATCATTATTATGTGATCATTACGACAGCAAGATACCTGGTTTTTAGCTCTTTTCTTCCATGTTATTAGAAACATGTTTAGTGTTCCTTTCATTTTTCCCCACGGGAAAAAGAACTAAAAACCCAGGCATTTTGCTGTAGTAACTGAAATTTTAATCCATTTCTGGAGATATCTGTTGTACCAGCACTGAAAACAGCCTGGTTTTAGGACTGCTAGCTTTGGATAACCAATGAAAACTCTTATTGTGGCATAGCCTCTAGTCATGGGATAACCTCTTCACCTAAAAATGTGGAATAATATATGATTATAGATTGGAGGCAAACAACAAAGAATCCTCAGACATATGAAGGAACTGATATTACAACCATTTTATCATTATATCAGACCTTTTACTCTACTTATTAATGAAGTCAGTCATTCAATCACTATAGACTTTGGGAGTGTCTATTCTATGAATCTATCTTTCATAAGCAAATCTTTGTTTCTGTTAAAGGAGTAACAAGAATGTACCTGCTGGGGTTCTTTGAACACAAACTGTCTGTCAGACAGATGATGGTCCTTGTTCCTCCAGGTCTGGCCAGGCATCTGGTGGAGATGGGTCTTAACAGTGGTAGCTGAAGCAAAAGAGAGAACAGTTCAGACATCACCTTCTATTGAACCAATAGAATCCACTTGGCAATGACCTCTATGCATTCTGGAAATTAACTGGTCAAGTTTGAGGGTAGTGACTAAAAATGAGGAATACCAAAGTTCCACCCTTAGCTCATCATCAGAAAAACCAGACAAAATGCCAGCCACATTTTAAACAATTCCTCAATGCCAAGTGAAATGGCTGAACATCATAAACGAAAAGGATATAAAGAAGAGAATGGTGGTTGTTCACATCCATAAACACACACACTGTGGTAGGCTGAATTATGTACCCCAAAAAACACATGTTCTTCATCTCAATCTGTATCCATGTGGGTATGAACCCATTGTAAATAGGACCTTTTGAAGATGTTATTTTTAGTTAAGATGCAGCAAACTGAACCAAGGCGGGCCAGAATCCTGGTTACTGGAGGCCTTATAAAGAAAAAGCCAAGGGAGGAGCCTGAAGCAGAAAGTCAGGAGAAACCCAGAAGAGGAAGGACATCTCCATGTGACATAAGGCAGAGATGCAAGTCATGGAACTCCAAGGATTATGGCAAGCCAGCACCAGAAAGCTAGTGACCCCAGGAGGAAACAAGCCTTCTAGCCTCCAAAACCATAAGAAAATAATTCCCCACAGTTTAAACCAACCCATTGTGTAGAATTTGTGATAGCAGCTTTGGTACACTAAGACACACACACACAAGAGAGCCCCACAAGTTCTTGCCTCGCTGAGCAGTGGCCTGGCTCTTAATAGGGCCAGCCCAGGCTCCCTGCACACGGGCTCGCTGTCTTTTGTGCTCCATGTTGACCAAAAAGGTTCTGCTCTTAGCTTCCAAGAGATTTCTTTCCTGATTCAAACCACACAATGGTATCTGTTTAAAACGAAAGAAAACATGCTTTAAGTTAGGGTTGTGAGAGCTTAGTATCCTAAGGGGTAGCTGTAATACTTTCAGGCAAAAGAGATGACTCATTAGCAATCAGAGCTTTTATAGATAATCAACTTCTGACCTCACAACATCTCATTCAAGGAGCCTACTAAATCATTCGAGGCTAATGGTTTGTTTATCTTTTGCAAAGGAAAGGTACCATGTAATTCCTTTCTTTCACAAGACAGTGCATGTTAAGAACCTCTAAAATCAGGACGTATCATAAACCATGATACTCTCATTAGTCCCTAAGAGCAGGATATAAGGAAGCTGTAATACTCCAATTTTCACCTACGGGTACACTGAGAAATAGGCTGACTAGTTTCCAAGTGTATTTCCATATTCTATTATCAGCTGGCTGCTGACATCAAACTTCCCTGGAAGCTTAAACACACAGGTCCTATATCCAGAAATTCTGATTTAGGATGGGAGATAGGCATCTCTCCTTATAATAAGCACAGTTAGGGACCATGATGTACTGGTTTGTATGGGGACCACAAGGTCTTAAGTGATTACCAAAAGTCACTCAGGAAATCAATGGTAGGTAGATTAACATGCAATTTCCAGTCTTCAGCTACCTAACAAATCTACCTCGTAATGGCTAGTAACTCTTAATTTGACATTTTTGGCCAATAAAATCTTAGCCCAAAGTAAATACATATGCATGCACAGCTACAAAACAAACAATGGAGGCTTTGGGTGTATGTTCTGAACCTATGATACATTTTTTATAGGTCTATCTAATAAAAGATTTACACTTCAAGTTCTCAAAGGTAGAAAGACCAATTTATAGCTTGCTCAGCCTAAATTCCCAGGCCCCACCTCCAGATCTTCTGATTCAGGTGAGGTGACCTGGGCCCAGGAATCTATACCGTTAACAAATTCTCCCAGGTGATAAGTATGTAATTCTTCTCATTTAATAAAAGGGAGAGAAAGATCATCTGTTGGAAAGACTTAATGGCTGATTCAAATGCCAAAATGTATTTTGACCTTCTCTCTCAATCAAGGCCTTAAAAGCTATGTAGTCCCTAGAATGCCTAAAGCCTGTTCACCCACTTGCTCCATTCACAAGGCAGAGGCATGTGTCCCTCAAATTGTTATCTGTTAGAACATAACTGTTGAAAATACAGAATCAGTTTTTTAATTAATCCCACCCTCCACCCACGGACTCTTAACCCCCATAAAACTTGAGAATGCTGCTGCAGTGCCAAGTACAAGGCCTCTGGCCCCAGTCGGGATTCTGTTTACATACAGATCTGTCAATTCCCAGCTGCAGGATCTGGGGCAAATGACTTCACCTTTCCGAGGCTCCGTTTCTTCCATAAACTGGGGAATGAATACCTCCCTCACTGGTAAAGTGCAGATTACGCGAGCCACACAGGTGAAAAAGACTGGTCCAAGATAAATTAGCTTCTTTCCCTAATTTAGACCCTTTTTTCTCTCTCTCCTAGGAGGCACGGGATGAGGCCCTAGAGATCGCCCGGGAGGGACCCCTAGGACGCATCCCCGGGCGCCCAGCGGGAACCCGGAAGGCCGCACCTTCCGGCAGGGCGGGACGCTCAGGTCCAAACCTGCTCGGGCTGGGATGGGAGCAACCTCCTCTGCCTCCATAGAGCAACTCCGCGGGCAGCCGGGGGAACCTTTACAGAAGCGCACGGACTCCAGCAGCTCCCAACCACAAGCGCAGCGTCCCGCACTTCCTCCTGACGCCACGCGCGCCGCCACCGTTTCCGGTGCCAGTGCCTGGGGTGCGCGCATCCCTGTGTCCCCCGCGCCCGGAAAGCCGAGCTCGTTTGGTGCCTATGTGAGGGTGAAAGTACAGGATTGCAGGGGCTATGGAGCCGAGTGAGGGGCCAGGATGTGGCTCCAGTGAGAATGAAGACTTGTTCCTAGCCCGAGGTCCCCGGGGAGGTGAGCTCCCCGGCATTGGAGACGTCCAGGCGCTGGCATCTCTGAACCATGCGGAGAGAGCTACTGGATCTCAGCGGGGCTGGCGGAGGGGCAAATAGTTTGGGAAACCAGATTAGCAAAAGGATTTGAAGTTTAATCCGAAAGCCCTGGAGAGCCTAAAATGAGCCTCCTTTGTGCTCCTACTCAGTATGTGTATACCTCAATCATAGCGCTTAGAACAGGGCATGGGACCACGCCTTATTCATCTTGACTGTCGGTGCTAAGTACTGGATCTCTATATAGTAGACAGTCAAATATTTTTTGAGTGAACGCACCAGAGTTTAAGCTCAGACGCCACCCTTTACTAAGTATATAATCTAGGTCAAGTACTCCCCTTCTTTATAAAATAGGCTCCTGTTGGGAGGATCACACTAGAGAATGTATGTAAAGAATTTAGCACAAAGCCTGGCACACAATAGAGGCTCAATAAATGTTGAAAATGTTGAGTGTCTTTTCTTCACTCCATCTATGAGTTCCCGAAAAACATCTTTAAAGTGGCCATATTAAACCATGTACCTTACCTTTAAAGAATATTTTGTTGATTATTGAAATAACTCTGAATTAACTATTTTGTGCAAATTATTTCTCTAAGATTTACCAAAGCATAGCCTTTGTAGAAATAAGCCTTGTGTTATATAGTGCTAATCTCCGGGAAGCTTGGTATACCCCATCAATGTACTTATATTGTTGCTACTATCAAATCTAATTTTCACAGCATCCGTTATTCTTTGTTATACTTGGATTTACCCTAGAATTGAAAGGAGAGAAAGTGGTAAGGCTAGACTATAGTTTTTAACTTTTTCACCCCGTTCAACTAGTAATTTGTCAGTCTGCTTCTGGCTCAGGAAACTTGGCTGTATGTTCCAAAGGATGCCTTTTTTTTTTCTTTTTTCGTTCTTTTCAATGATTATGGTTTTGGAACAGGAACAAAGAAGTCTAGATTGAGGAGTCCCTAAAAGTAGTGATTAACACCACTTCAGCCTCCAAGTAGAAAGTTTCTTAAAAATCAGTCCATGGCCTGCTTGCATATGAAATCCTTGCATTTTAAAACAATCACCTGCATATTTACCAAGTGCTCAAGGTGATTCTGGTGCATAGAAAATTTAAAAACCTCTGGGACATATGTAGGGTGATGAATTGTCCAGGTCTGCTGGGATGTGGGACTTTAAGTGTTATACCTGGGACAATCCTACGCAAACTGGAATGGTTGGTTACCCTACATATATGCAAATATATAGTATTAGAAAGATGTTCTTGTTAGGTCCTAGCATCCTGAGTTTCCTCATTCTGTTGGCAGTATTTGTGTTTTCATGGCGCGTGGTGGGGGTGAGGTTGTGTGGAGACCAAGGGAGAGGGAATGAAAGCAGGGTGCGTGTGCCAGTTATCAGTCCATTGACTTTCAACTCCAAACCCACCCTTCATTGTTTTGTGCACAATACTGGAACATTACTCCCTTGGCAGCTGCCCCGTGTTAAGCTTCATCATAAGTGGGTGCTGGAAGGAAGAGGAAGGGGCTCTTCTTCCTGGCTCCAGTGGGTTCCTGCCTGCTAAATCCTAGCATGGGATGACCTGCAATTGCCTTGTGGCAGCTTCCCAGCAAATTCCCCTGGTGCAGCACCTCAGTGAACTTTTCCACCCTCTGGTTTGGCCACACCTCCAACGAGCTTTGGCTCTCCAGTCTTGGGGGGCAGGGGTTTTTCCATATTTTTTTCTTCCTTAGATGCTCTGCCTCAGCCTAAAAGTAGTGACTGTCCCTGATATTCCTGTATTCTTTAGAGTTCTCTTTTTCTCTTAATAGATATTCCTTGTTATAGTTAATAATTCTTTATATTAATCTTTCCCTATTCAAATTACTGTATGGTTTTTGTCACCTGATTGGAACCTGACTGATACAGAATTTCTACCAGGAGTGGGGCAGTATGAGAAGAAAGATGTGCAAATATGAATTTTGAGATTGGTTGGGTTGTGCCTTGGGTTTAAGTGCAGTGCTGAGTTCTTTGCCAATGGTATATGAGATGCTAGTAATTCACAGCATGCATTGGTATCACAATTAATTAAGCTATCACCTGTGGTTTACTGTGATGATGTCAACTAATACCAGTGCCTTGGGACCCCACATGGCTGTTGCACTTGGCCATTATGACAGTAATGATGCCTACAGGGACATTGGTGTGGGATGAAGTGTTCTGAGTGAACTGGAGCAGAAACAAAAAAAAGACACTCAGGTAATTTAACTCTCAACTCTAGTTACAGACTAAGAACAGGAGAATGTCTATATGACAGCCCTAAAGTAATCTTTTATTTCTTGCCACCAGGTTGGTGTTGTTAAAAATCAAACACAGGTTGCTAAATTACAGTGTTAGTCAAATTCACATTCTTGCTAGTTTCTCTTATGAACGCTAAGGCATCAGTTATGAAAGAATAGGATCCTAAAACTGGCAGTGGGGACATCTGCTTGGACCTGGTTGAAACTGACACTCTTGAATGCCAGTGTCACTCTGAGCCTCTCTTAGCAGTGGAAGAAGCTTGCCCTCCTGTGTCCAAGGAGTCTAGTCTGCCTTTTCTTGAAAATGCTGTAAAGCCCTTTCCTGGGGAAGATGACTTGAAAGGGGGGGCTCATTCTCCTCAAGACCCACCTCAACCCACTGCCCCGCCTCATACCCCATTGCTTCTAGACCCATATCTAGGGTCAAATCGCCGAATGCTCCAGAGAGGCAGGTATGTATTATGACATAGGATAAAATAGCTTATATACCAAAAGAATTACAAAGCTCTGCTAATGTAATTGAGCAGAAACGTGAACATGTGTGGGAGTGGATTCTAAGTGTTTTAGACTAAGTATGTAATGTTCAATCAGGCCAAATTAGTTTATATGGATGCATTTACTAGAGATCCCAAATTTAATGTGTTAACTCACACAATTGGAGTTTGCGTGACTCCAGCCACACAATGCCAAAGTTTCTGGCATGACTGAAACTTTAACTTAATAGTGGCCTACAGTTAATGCCGTTGAGATGTCAAAGCTTCCCTGGCATCATGTGGAGGAGGGAACACAGTAGCTTAGGGAGGTAGAAATGTTGGACTGGATTTATCATATGTGACCTGCACGCATACACCCACATAGCAACAACAACTTTGACTTGCAAGGAGGCCCAGGAGACAGTCCTTCCCTAGGGCGTTGAGAAATAAATACTTTAGTGAAGGGAGTGCTTACATCCTTGAAAAGCTCTGGTTGCTTTCCTTTTGTAAGCCAGGTGTGACCACGGGGGATGCCACCATTGAGATGGGCTCCCTGATTTTAGTGGAGATAATGAGGCCAAGAGGATTCACTTTATTATCCAAAGTGGGCATGTCACCCATTCATTATACAGCAGCAGGGACATACCAGTATTCAGAATACCTTGGCCTGCAAAGATCTTTAGTAATGGCTAACTGACCATAGTATCCCTAAGAACAAAATAGATAGATAGCCTACTAGAGAATTGTTTGATCTGTATAACAGAAAAAAACAGCCAGAAATCTGACTTGAGTTGCTACAGTGGAGAGACATGGCCTCTCACCCAGTTTCCAGACCTAAGTCAAATCTAGACCCAGACTCCTTAATTGAAGGGAGGCTGAATCTCCTTAAGGAAGGATCCTGCACATTTGCCACAAGTACGTACTGTAAATTTTCCTCTGAGCCTTCATCCAAGTAAATGCAGCCATTTACAAGAATGATTGTACATTAGGGAAAAGAAAATACTCAGATCTTTTGGAGATTACTAGACAACAGCTGTGAACTGAAGCTAATTCCTGGGACCTAAAACACCACTGTGGCCCACCAGTGAAAGTGAGGGCTTATAGTGGTCAGATGATAAATGCAACCTTAGCTCAATTTTTTGTTGTTGTTGGTTTTTTTTTTTTTTGAGGTACCTGGGGCCAAGGATTGAACCCAAGACCTCGAATATGGGAAGCCAGCGCTCAACCATGGAGCCACATTGGCTTCCCTGAGTTGGTTTTATTATTTGTTTTCCTTTTTGTTTGTTTTTGTTTTTTCAGGAGGCACTAGGAACTGAACCCGGGACCTCCCATGTGGGAGGGAGGCACTCAACCACTTGAGCCACATCTGCTCCTGACTCTTAGCTCAATTTTACTCACAGCAGACCCTGTGGTTATTCCCCCAATTCTGAATGTCTAATCGGACTAGACATATTTGGCAGCTGGCATAATCTCCATATTGACTTTTTGACCCATAGGTAGGAAAGGCTAAGTAAAACCACTGACATTTTCCTTCCTTACTAAGGTAGTATACAGAAGCAAAACCACATATCTGGGTGAATTGCAGAGATTAATGCCACCATCAAAGATGAAATAATCAGGGATGGTGATGCCTATCAAAATTTCTTTTCTTTTCTTTTTTTTTAGGAGGTCCTGGGAAATGAACCCAGGACCTCGTATATGGGAAGCAGGCACTCAACCACTGAGCTACATCTGCTCCTCAATGAGAATTGGCTTTTTTCATTTGTTTGTTTTGTTTTGTTTTTAGGAGGTACCAGGGATCAAACCTGGGACCTCGTACATGGGAAGCAGGTGCTCAACCACTTGAGCTACATCTGCTCCCTTACATTCCTTTTTTTTTTTATTCTTTTTT
>JAQZBX010092215.1:0-12295 GCA_029593785.1 Cabassous unicinctus
CCCTCTTTTTTTTTTTTTTGAAGGAGGCGGTAATTAAACTAATTTGCCAGATGTTTATTGATGCCTGCAAGTTTTAAAAAACACATCCAAAATTTTACTTTCACATATTTATTATTGTATCGCTATTATCTATAGCTGAGCATATGGATCCATACCCAGATTGATAATTTACATTTTTAAAAGTGGAATTCTAAAGACTGGGGGCACAACTTTGGATCCCGACTTTGTTAGCAGTGTTTGTGGAGGAGGTGGGAAGCTTTTTCCATTTATAAAGGTGGCACTGACATATTTTTTCTAGGTTTTTACTTCTCTTGAAGCTACCTATAAAACTATAGTATTTGCCAAATTCAGAAGATAATTGCGGTGTCAGTATGTGAGTAATGACACAGTCTAGCATAATAATAATTGAAGCAACACATCTTTGTTTAGGTGATGTAACTTTCCCAAAGTTTGTTTGTAGCTTTAAGGGTTTAAATGCATAGCATATTACAAATGAGTGGCTGCCGGGAAGAAAGCTAAGGTGATCCAGCCCTTGCGGTTCGCTTCTGCATTCCCATCTTTATATACACTCTCCATCTGGAGATGGCAGGAACAGGTTGGGAGAGGACCCCAACTTCCTTGGAAGGAAGGGAGAGATTGGGAAGGAAAGGGCCAAACTGATAACTTTAATTTGCTTGATAAAGTCTGCCTAGATTGTCTATGACATGACAAATTAAAAAGCCAGATGCAGCAGTGCAGTGAAAACCCATCTCAATTAAACTTGAACATATACCTAGTGGAGGAATTTATGCCAACATAGTTGAAATATAATTTTTAATGATATGTCTCAAGTAGTAAAAATGGGCCCAAATGAATTCACAACCAACTCCCTCCACCCCCCCAGCCCATTTCCTCTAGTATTTAAAATATACTAACTTGGTCATGTGCTTGGGCTGCTTCACAGTCCAAGATTTGTAGACAGTGCACAATTTGCAAGTTAACATGACTTGGAGCTAGTTGGGCATTTTAATTCAGACATTAGAGGAGAGACAAATGAAAGTAGGTTAACATCTACATCCACAGAAGGCAGACTACCAACTCAGATCAGAGGAAACCCCCACTTTCATGGGCAGCAATACCTCTGCTGCCCTTTTTCTTAAAGACCCAGGTTCCAATGTCTTAGAATTGGGCATGAATCCGATTTATAGCTATAAATGTGATCTATGTATATTACTTGCATGTATAAATTCACATAAGAACATATAAAAACTAACAAAGAGTTCTTTGTTGGCCATTTAGCAGAGCTTTGTACTCCTGAAATGCTCCTCTAAGGTTTATTTGAATTATTACTTTTGGTCATATCTTCTGTAAAACCATGATTTGCCATTTATAGAGGCCCTAGTTAGTCAGGAGAGTTAGCTTTTCAGAACTTTCTTGATATCAAAGTTTTATAAGTGAAAAAATCATAAACCAAGTTTTCTTATTATATGAAAAGTTTAGCAAAATTCTAAATGTGTTGCTGCTTTAGAACCATTTTGATAAAATGAACAGGCATTTCATTTGGTGATATTAATAAATATCTGAACACTATAAAGATTAATTATGCTCTTTTCTTAGTTAATTGGTCATGTTTTTATTTTTAAGTAACATAAAATACCATAGGAAAAAACTTCAGATTTCCTCATACTTGGATTGCTCTATCAGTGAAAGTACTTTTAAATTTCAAATTTAGGATTCTTGTATTAAACTTTTATATTACAACCTGTGAAAACAGAATTTTTTTTGATACCTCAAAGTTAACTCAATTTTCTTGTCTTCAGATCATATAGGTCTGTTACTATTGTACTGCTTCACACACTAACTCAAATAGTAGGTAATATTATTCAACAAATTAAAAAAAAAATAAAGTAAAGGCCATGGGCAAATTGAAGCAACAGGAGTGATGAAGTAATGATACCAAAACAACATAGACACTTGTAAAACTATGAATTTGCATCATTATTCACATTCAAATTTACAAAAGAAAAATATGAAAAGGGAGGATGAATTTTATAAGCCCTTCAATACCTTTCCAATTAAGAACATTTAGCTTAGGAAATAACAGGTGTCTGTAGTAATATTATTATCTACTGAGAATAACTTTCTCCTGTCCAAAAAAAAAAAAGAAAAAAGGATTCATATGATATTTTACATAGTACCTGATATTACAATGAATGTCTTTTAATTATCTGTAACTTCTTAAACCCAATTGTCTTCCCAAAC
Organism: Cabassous unicinctus; assembly: GCA_029593785.1. Lineage (NCBI taxonomy): Eukaryota > Metazoa > Chordata > Mammalia > Cingulata > Chlamyphoridae > Cabassous > Cabassous unicinctus. Next base: position 2,242 of record JAQZBX010092215.1, read on the forward strand.
TTGTACCTAAACTAAATTGAACATTACTGACCATATGTTTTTTCCATATACTTTGAAGTATCATACATATTACATTTTCAGAATTCACTCAAATATTATGCTGTCGCATGAAGATGAAGGATTTCCTGCAATGTTTGGAGGCTTTCAAAAGATAGCCCTATTAGTATAAGGAACTGGATTTGAAAGCAGAACAGAGGTTGGATGTGACTCATTATTTGGTGAAATGTGATTTGCCATATGTTGTTACTGACTTGGAGAATGCTATTCTGCTTTGGCCTTATAGCAAATAAGGTGACCCAGCCTTGCCTAGCATCACTTGCCTCTTTGAAGACCAGCTTACCCCTTACTTGCCAGAACCTATTGTAGTATCTGGCACACCAGAGACATTCGGCAAATGTTTTCCAAACTTGATAGAATGAGAATTTGTTTGATAATAATTTGAATTTATTTGACAGTTAAAATTTTTTTTCTTAGTTTTTGATGGTGAGTGTAAATTTTGGTAGTGGATAGAGCTAGTAGAAATGCTTTGGCAGAGGAAAAGCTGGGAAAATTTTTGTTTCTGCTATTATGACAAATTAAAATATGTTTAATTTATTGTCAACTTAATAGTGCTTATAAGGACTAGCAAACTAATAGGAATAATGTTAAAACCAAAACCATTTACCATTCTTTGGCCTAGTTCTTGAAAAAGCCCTTTCTTTTTTCAATGTATTACAAAAATACCAAGTATCATACAAACTTTAATTTTCAGCTCTCAGCCTGGCCCGGCTTGCAAAGACTGACCACTTCCAGCATCCTTGCCAAACTAAAGCACTCTTAATAATTGGTTCTCCTTGCTCTCATTTTGGTTTTCTTTCCTTGGTAAACACAAAGTAAAAGCTATGCCAAACTGCCAAAATTTATTGAAGGCAAATGTCATTCTTTCCAGCATTATTTTACTGAACAAGGCATTGGTGATTGAAAGAATCTTTATATCTGAAGTAAACCAAAGCATTATTCTTGCATATTAAAATCCAGAGTATTTTTCCAAACAACTTCTTTCTGCATTCATGTGATCTAATATAGAAACCAACTTCTTTTCTTGTTCCATTAAAATTAATGGCCTTTAGAGATCATTCTTTGTTTTCATAGGTTCACAATTCTGCTGATGCAGCACAACTCATAACTTTCATAGTAAAGAAGATAAAAGGTATATAGAAATGGAAAATATAGCATCATTGTAATTTTATGATTTTATAATACTGCATTATTTACGTAAAGAATAATATATAAAGCCAGAACTGGACTATTCACATCTCAGTTAAAGAAAAAAATCCACTTCAACATATATTTTCTAAAGTTTCCCCATTAAATATAAAGTATTATATCAACATTTCATATTGTATATTTAATTTTATTGTATATTTGTGATATTATAGACAGAGATAATCTCCTATCAGAAGTTCTTTTTATTTTATTTAATTAATTTATTCCCCTCTCCCCTCCTTGTTTGTGCTTGCTGTTTGCAATCTGTGTCAATTCATTGTGCGCTCTCTGTGTCTGCTCATCTTCTCTATAGGAGGCACTGGGAATGGGACCTGGGACCTCCCATGTGGGAGAGAGGTGCTCAATTGCTTGAGCCACCTCTGCTCCCTGCTTTGTTGTGTCTATCATTTTGTTTCCTCTTTGTGTCTCTTGTTGCATCAGCTCCCTGTCTTGCTCGTCTTCTGTAGGAGGCACCCGGGAACTGAACCCAGGACTTCCCATGTGGTAGGCAGGAGCCCAATCGCTTGAGCCACATCTGCTTCCCTCTGAAGTTCTTTTTAAACTTAGATCTGATGTTATAATCCTAAGATAGTAACTGGCAAATTAATGACCTGAAGATGTTAATATATTATAGACCATGGTGAGTAGTTCATGAATAGCAGTCATAGTTTGGGAAAAATTGTGATCAAACATTTTTAGTTGTAAGAAGTATAGTATTTTACAGTTTACCAAGATGAAATAAGTTTAATCTAAATATCTTTTTTTCTGCGTTAGGCTCTGGGATATTTTTCCTTACTTCCCTATTTTCTAAGCAAAAGGATAAAAATGAGGTGATGCAGTAGAAAAAGGATAAATAACTTGTTTTTGAACCCTTGCAATCCATTCTCCATAGAGTGATCTTTCTAAACAAAAAGCAGACCTTGTTACCCCTTCTTTAAAACCTTCAATGGTGCCCCAATGCTTTCAAGATAAAATCTAAATTCTTAAACTTGACTACCAGGTCCAAACTGTTCTGGCCCATATCTATCCTTTCAGCCTCAGCCTCATCTTGATACCTTCTCACCCACTGACTTTCTGTCCATTTTATTTCTTCTTTCAACCATGTCTCTAGCCTTCCTTCTCCCCACTCCCTTTTCCCCTGGATAATTCATACTTATCTTTGAGGTAAAACCTGCTCTGGCATTCAAATTTCCCTAAATAAATGAAGAAATGAATGGACAAACCATTACACAAAAAGCAATATGAAGAATTATAGACATTTAGTATTTCAAAGGACCTTGGATATCAACTTCAAAAATTTCATATTTTCAGAGGAAACTGAGAGTAGTTCAGATAATTCAAGTGACTTTCACAGATCACACAGTTGATGGAAGAACTGGGACTAGAAACCAAGATTAAGGATGCTTATGAAATGTAAGCCATTAGAGAAAGTGTTCAATTTTTTTCTCCAAAAATAAATTAAGATCACCATTTCTTTGAGGGATCTACCAGGATAGTGTCAGATTGTACCTTATCTTCCTACCCTGCTCCACATAGGCATTTTTTACCTGTGATACTTATGATTGACTTGTAATCCCTGTTCTTTGCCTATTAACTGGGCTTTGAGGCAAACCACCCTCTTGCTACTGCTTGCTGGATCAAACAACAATCTCTACCCCAATTCTACAACTTCCTTGGCTAGAGTTCCCCTTGTTGATACAATGTTGAGACATCAAAGGGAGAAGTCAGGAGAGACTGGAGAGATAAAGGATAGGAATAGGAGAAGAGAGTTTGAAAGGATTGTCCCACATAAACTAGGCTATCCATATCCCACTGGGGGATGGGATGTGATCTTAGGAAAGTTAGCATGAGTGTCCAAAACCACAGGGTTAGAAGGGTTAACCTCAACTGGTTCTCTCCTTTCTTTATTGTTGATTTTCTGGGTCCACAGATAGTAATGTCGAACAAGGTAAAATCCAAATTGGAGGAAGCAGGAGTATGAGTACCATAGCCCAGGGTACTCCGGCCAGGAGGAGTTTTTAAACTAGTCGCTGGGAATTTGCCAGTCTTTCCAATCCCTCAGTCCTTATGCTGGCTGGAATTGCATCCAGGGATTGAGTACTTGTTTCAGTGCATCACAATGAAGACTAGCCTCTTCAGGACAACCCGGGTGTGTGTGTGTGTGTGTGTGTGTGTGTGTGTGTGTGTGTATTGAGGTAGTGGTGATGGGGATGTGTGGGGTGGTATGTGTTAAATTTTCTCAGACCTCAGAAAATGTGTGCTGCTCCTGAACAATTTCTCTTGAAATTTATAATCATCTTGACATTGTTTATTTCATACATTTTTACATAGTACTCTTTAAATTGTTTACTAGGAAGTTCAAAGTCAAAACGGCAAGTCAACTCCAGCAAAGGATATAGGATCTTATTGTGTGTATTTTGGATATTAATCTTGTCCTTGACTTCTTCTTATTGCTATCTCAATAGAAATACACACACACATACTCACACATTTATCTCCACACCAAAACCCTTTTGAAAAGAGGTGGGGTAAATAAAACTAATTAATTATGCATATTCTTTATTCTGTCCTGTATTATAACCAGCTATTGGTGACATAGGCCTTCATAGTAGGATTTATTAAATCCTCACAAAACCCCATGAAGTAGGCAAAACTGATGCTATTTACATTTTATGTAGGAGGAAGCCAGAGGGGGTCAGAGAGGTTGAACTGTCCAAAGTCACCAAGAGTAGAGGCTAGAATGCCAGATCAGCCCAGAGCACTTAAAATCAAGTTGTTAGAAACTGGAATACAGGTCACCAGGGGCTGGGTTGGAGGGAAGGAATGGAGGATTAATGCTTAAATGGTATAGAATTTCTATTTGGGGTGATGGAAATGTTTTGGTAATGGATGGTGGTGATGGTCACACAACATTGTGAATGTAATTAACAGCATTGGATTATATATTTGAATGTGATTGCAAGGAGAATTTTAGATTGTATGTGTGTTACTAGAATAAAAATTTTTTAAAAACATAGAAATGTACAACATAAACAGCGAACTCTAACTAAACCATGGACTATAGTTAATAGCATAATTATAAAAATATTCTTTCATCAAGTGTAACAAATGTACCACACTAATGCAAGGTGTTAAAAATAGGTGAGGTATATGGGAACTTTTGTATTTTCTGCATGATTTTTCTGTAAACCTACAACTTCCCAAGTAAAGAAAAACATAATTATATTTTTTAAAAAGCCAAGTTGTTGCTCTTTAAGTTTCAGTTCTAGACTGTTGCCCTCATTCCCATTCTCATTAATTTTTCCTGAAAATTATCCTTTATCTGAATATGTTTGGATAAATCTTTTAGGTACCAGCCTAGATTTTATAGCCTTCCTCTCAGTTTAGACAATTAACCATTTTATTTCTCCTATCAGATAAACTAACAGTATTTCTTCTCTTTCCCAAGCCTCTTTTCTACTTTGATACCAGAGATACTTATTCACTCATTTCCCATTCTTGCAGAATATCCTTTGCATGATGTAATGAAACTGGCACTGGACTGAGGTCTAATTCTTTACCAGCTGTGTGGCCATGAGCTAGCTACTTAACTCTGCTAGTTTCAGTTTGATCATTTGGAATATGTGGTGGTAGAGGACTTCTGAGCTCTTTTGTGGCTCTCTTCTGTGAATTTTAAATTCATGCTTTACTACCTTCACTTTAGTCAAGAGATAAAATTCTTTCTCTGGTCACCCCAGCAGCTTATTTGTCCGGCATATTTGGTCTTTAGGAACTTCCGTAGGTTATTGTGGTGTGTCCAAGGCAGGAAGGATGGTCTATAAGTTCATCTTTCATTATGATTAGAGTCTGCTAACCACCAAAATTGTACTTTAAAAACCTTGACTCCTGAACTCTTTCCTAAGTTAGACATTATTGGTACAGTTTTGGGAAAGAATACTAAATTAATTTAATTCTATTCAACCACTAAGTGAATGACCTTGAAAAACTCCCTACAGCTTCTTGTACCTTAGTTTCCTTATTTTTGTGGTAGGAATGACAATGCCTTACCCACTTACCCTGAAGGATGGTTAAATGAGATAATATGTATGGAAAATATTAACACAGTGGCTTAAATACAGTCTTGGCTGGAGAAGCAGCTCTGCTAGAAGAGGTCATTTAGGGACCTGGGTTCCTTCCATTTTGTTGCTCTGGTCTATATAGTTGAAGGGCACTGTCCTAGTCTATGCAGTTGAAGTTGGGTCTCTAACATGGCCTCACTGCAGCCTTTGGAAAGGGCTGCAAGCTTAGGACAAAGTTCTTTTAAGCAAGTGACATAGAAGTTAACTCAATAATTCTGCTCATATTCCATTGAGAAGAACTTAACCACATGTGATACCTAACTGCAAGTAAGGTTGGGAAATATAGGTTCTAACTGTTCATCTACGTATCTAAGAATGGAGAGAGAAGAGATTTTTTGGGACAACTACTGGTCTGCTACAACTTGCTTATCTGGGAGCCTCAACAATTCCTAGATTTAATTTTTAAAATATTTTTTATTAGAGAAGTTCTTGATTTACAGAAAAATCATGCAGAACATACAGAGTTCCCATCTACTGCCCCCCCCCATTATTATAGGTTTAATTTTGTTCCTAGTGTTTATTATTTACATTGCAAGATTGGTCATGTGAATGTCAGTATTTGATTACTTTATATAAAGGTTACTTTGGATAATCTAGGATTTACACGGGTAAATCAAGAAAATATGAAATACAATCTCTCTCTCTAAATCAACATTCAACTAAATTTACAAATTAAAACAAATTGCTTATTAGAAACATATATAAATACAGTTTTGAATTATGTTCCTAATTCTGTAAGACTCTTATGTTATAGTCTCAGTATCAGTGCCTTGCAAGAAGATTAAATTTTTAAATGGGTCAACAAAGCAGAATTCCTGGAAGGGCCTACCATTTTCAAGGCATAAAGCCAGGCTACGTGGAAACATGAGGTTCTCAGTGGGGTTGGCAATCCAAAGTCACTCTATTCAATGTGTAGCTGATTTTCAGTGGCATGGTGGAGCTCAGGGTACTGGAAGGCAAATCCATGGTGATAGGAAGAGCCAGTTTGGAGTAAACACTCAATCTTTGTGAGCTATTGTTATTGTTAATGGTATTATTTTATCTTGAAAGGTTTAAGGATACGGAAGTGGCAATTTGTGGGTAAGGACAGCCTCTTTCACTAATAGGTCTGATTATAGAGCTTCTGTGTATTTGGAATTTGAGGACAATCCGGAAAAACTTCATTCCTAAATTGTCCCTGATGATTAAAGTCCCTGAAAAGTTATGCCATTGGTGGTTCTCTCTTGTTTCCTTCCCTCTTTCTCACCCTCTATTTTTCCCTTCCTCTCTCTCTTGCTCAATTTCTGCTGCTGCTATTGTTCAGAACTTCACCTTCTTTTCCTCTTTCGAACCAGTCTCTTTACCTCCATTGATAGGATGGTCTGTCTAATTTCCAAGTCTTACCTTGAAAATCCCTTGCTTAAATATCTTTGATGTCTCCCCAATCCTTTAAGCAAAAGTTCAAAGGGCTCACAAGCCTCTCCATCATCTTATCACTTCTTCCTGCCTTCCTATCTTCACCTCCAGCTACTGTAATACAAGCTAATACTAGTTAGAGCAATAGCCACTGTGAAATGCATCCCTATTCTCTGGGACCATTGCTTACCTGGATATCACTGTGCTCATTGGGTTTTCCTGGACAGGAATGCTTTGCTTCTCCCTCGTCCACCAGGTAAATTGCATAACTTCTAGCTCAACACAAATGTTATGTTCTCTCCCTCTTTTTTTGGCTTTCTATAACTCTATCTGCACACCAAGGCAAAATTAGTCATTCTCTTTTTTGTGTTCCCATCGCCCATACCTGTCGGACATGGCACTTAGCACATTACATTCTTTTGTTTTGCCTTGTCTCCCCACTGGACTGTAAGCTTCTTGGGAGGAAGGCAGTGATACTGTCTTATTCTTTGTATTCCCAGCTCTAGCATATTCATAATGTGTCCAGAACATGGTAGATATTAATTAAAAATAGTATTATTATTATAGCCACTTGGTTGAACACACATAATATACTAGGTAATTTACATATGTTATCCGCATTTGTCCCATTTTCCAGATGAGCAATCTAAAACTTGCAGAGGTTAAATGATTTGCCAGAAGTCACATGGCAGGGCCAACATTAAAACCTAAATTGGACTCCAAAACCTACGCTAAGTTGCTGTTGACTAGATAGAGATATAAAAGTTCACTTTGGAAATGCCAACCTACCACATTAAACTGAGTTAATAAACTACAGACAATGCATACAAAACTCATTATTACCACCTTCTGACAAGGCCTGACTTGTTTAGCTTGGGAGATTATTTAAAACCATGGCATCTACAGAGCAATGCAACACCAGTTGATACCTTGTCCATGTTTCAAAGTCTCTTAACTCTTGACAAAACAGTCCTCCATTCTCACAATAGGTTGATGTCCTCTTTTACAGGTGTTACGTAACTATCTCAGGGTCACACACCCTATGCCCAGCTGAACTAGGCCTAGAACTTTTTTTGAACACAAATTTTTCCCTTTCATTTTCCTTAAGCCACCACATCCCATCGAGGTTATTTCTAGGATGTCAAGTGGAAACAATGGAAGGCTCAATGGAGGAGCCCTGGATTAAATGCCACAGGCTTTCTAGACCAAGACCTTATCTCAATCTATAAGGGATAGACAGGAATAACAAAGCTTGTGCCAAGACAGCCACAGGGGCACCTCCCAGCAACGCTGCATCACTGAGCTAGTTGTAAAATACAAGACTAAGGCCAAAATATGACTAAAAAGAAAATACGATAGGTTTCTCTAACCTTTAATTTAACTCTGCAAAATCCAGTTATTAATTGGGTAACTTCACCAAAGACAGTTAAGAAAATCAGACACCTGCCAGGTTGATTCCTATTCCTCTTGATTTCTTATTGGATATTTTTTATTAAGTGAGCTAAGCACACATTTTTCTGAAACTCAGTTATTCAGCAAAATGCCCTAAGTTACTTAACTGACACAAATACATTATAAAAAACCCAATAGCCTGGTTATGGCGCTTTCCATTTAAAGGGATACTTCCTCCCTTTAGTGTTATCTCCCCCCCCTCCCCCTCTGCACCAATGACTAATTTGTTGTTTTAAACCAACACATAAAACGTTGACATTAAAATATTCAGATTACATGATTTTAAAGAGTCTGGGTTAATGAAATGATACAGCAAGAGAAAAAACTTAAAGTTCCAATAGTTATCATTTAAAAGCCTCCTTCTAAGTGTCAAAACTCTTACAGCCCTTTTCTTGATGGGGTGGGAAAGGAAGGGGTCGTGTTACACTTTGCAGAACCCAGGATATAGACAAATTAGATGCTTGGCAATTAAGTTAGAATTTCGCTGTATCCCCTGCTCTAAAAGAACAGCTTTATTCTTGGGGGAGGCCACCTAACAATTTTATGCAGAGAATAGAACCACTGTCTTTTTCTCTATGAACCTATGGTAGAAGCTTTATTTCACTGCTTTATTTCTCGTGACATTTTGCACTCTTTTGATTTAATGCACCAAAGAGGATCTTTAACTCTTGGTCTACACCAGTGCAAATAAAGGTTAAATCTCTCACTAACCATCATGAACTAGCCTAATAACTCACAAGAGGCTCTGGAAAAAGGAACCGAGAAAGCAGGTGTGCAGACATGATTAAAACATGGAAACCCTGCACAACAGGAGGCAGAGGTACTATATTCTCACATCCCCCAGTACCGGCTGCGAAGTCCGCCGGCAGAGGAACTTCTGGGCCAAAAGCACGGTCCCGCGAGCAGGGCCTAGTAACACAGGGCTTTTTTTTTTTCAGAACGGTGTCCCTACCGGAGCTTGCGCTGAATGCCGGGACTCCTATTGGCCACGCGCCTGGGGAGGAGGAGACTGGCGGGGAGAGAGACAGGAGGAGGGGGAAGGGAGCAAGGCCTTTTCCCTGCCCCCTCTTCGGCCCCCACCGCAGGCAGCCACCGCCGCCTCGTGCGTGGTTACTATGCAAATTGCAGCGATTGCGGAAATAAACAAGGGGGTAGGGAGAGGAGAGAGGGACTGCCGAATCGATTGCAACTTCTGCAAAGTCTCGTACAATCCAAAGCACACAAGGCAAAACCAGAGAGAATCTGAGACCAGCCAGCCCGGGTTGGATCGCTTTCAAAAGAGGAGCGAGAGACAGTGAGAGAGGGAGAGAGAACGCATTGCAATTGCAAAAGCCTTCTGATTTGGAGGAAAAAAAAAATAACCCAAAAAACCAATATCCAAGAAGCCTGCAATTGGCCAACAGCTTTTAAAAAAATCTCTTCCGGGTTTTCAACGGTTCCAAGTTTGTCTAGATATTTGTTAAAGCAAAAAAAAAAAAAAAAAAAAAAAAAAAAAGTGACAGAGGTGACAACAAATGAAGCAATTCGTCTGAGCATTTTAAAGTTTCTCACGTACTCTTTTACATTGCAATGGTACGTGGTACATCTTAAACTTTCTATTTTGCATTTATACGATATGCATTTTATAAACGACAATAATGGTAGTTTTATAAACGACAATAATGGTAGAATGATTTTGTTTAATGGCTAAGACGTTAAAATTTCTTTAGCTTGCCTATGAATTTAAGTGATTGCTGGGAGAATGTCTATTGTGATGGTTTTGTTTTAAAGAAGTAGCTTTGTGGATGTCTTTTTTGCTATGTGCATCAGAGACCGGGTTTCCTTTCTCTTTTTTTTTTTTTTTT
>JAQZBX010092216.1:0-12298 GCA_029593785.1 Cabassous unicinctus
CCCCATCTAGCTATCTGGATAGCTAGCTAAATAATTACTAAATAAATAAATAAATAAAAATAAACAAAGGCAGCCTCCAAGGAGCTGGAGTGGCCGCCGTGCTGAGAAGTAACTGGCAGTCTCCATTTAATTATAAGATACAGAGTTGTAATGATGTGTGCGAGGCTCCATGCAGATCTCGGTCACGGGAGGACAGCAGGGCTCCCTGCCTTCTGGGCTGGGCCTTCCCCCCTCACCCTGCCGCCTTCTTGCACCTTCCATGCCGTGCACGGGCCTAGCATGGGTGGGGGCCACAGGCAGCTTCCTGAGCCATTGCACCACCCTGGAAGGGGTCCTGGTCTCCAGCGCAGGCCCCCTGCTCCTCCCCTGCCTCCCCTCCCAAGGTTGCCTGAGTCAGAAGGCCCTGGTGGGCAGTGGGAACTCAGGAAGCGTGGAAGAAGGGACAGAGCTCTCTAGCACACGCACAAAATGCTCAGCCCCTCCCTCCGAACATCGGCCCAGCCCAGGTGCACAGCGTTTCTGGATGGAAGAGGCCCGCGCTGCAAGGCCTGCTCCGTGCACTAGAGCTCGGGGTGGGCAGCTGGGGCTGGGGCAGGGGCGGGGGGCAAGGACACATCCATTGCCTGGTCTCCCCCCTGGGTGGCTTTTCTACCCAGAGAGGGAGAGGACGTCCCTCCCAACCATCCATCAGGGGCTCAGTCATCCCCTTCCATTGACATGGTACCCTCTTTCCTGGTACCAAGTGAGAGCATGGCTCTCCCTCTACCCCGACCCACTCGGTCAGTGCGACATCAGGGTTTGAGAGCAGAAGCGAGGCATTCCTTTCTGATTCCAGTGATACCTCCTTTTATGTCAGCGGGTGGCCCTAGAGGGACACTTTCCGTTAAGCCTCGGCTTTTAAGATTTTATTTGGGCCATAAAGGGATGACAAGGAGGTTTGGGAGCACATAAGCAAACAGCAGTGCCTCTCCATAGCCCGACCCATCCCAAGCGGGTAGGTGCTTTCCAGGCTCCCCTCCCCACCACCTGTCCCTCCTCTTGCTCCATTCTCGGGGCCCAAGGGCCAGGCATGGCCTCCCCACCAGCCTCACTTCCTGGAGGCCATCTCAGTGCTCTCCTGCCCTGGCATCAAGGCCCGTGGCTCCGTCAGGCCCCACCATCGGGAGGTGGCCACCCTCTTCCCTGGGGGGTCCTCTGATCCACTGGGCTGGGGGCACAGCATTCAGGCATCACCCTGGAAGAGGGGCCTGGATGTTAACCCTGGCTCCCCCACTTCCCAGTGGTGTGACTGCAGGAAAGTCCATCCCTGAGCCTCACGTGTAAAATGGGGCTAATCGTCTGTGTATTCTCTAATACGCGCGAAGGTTCAATGCCACAAATCGATCTGATGTTTATAGCTTCTTTTTGGGCTCTGCCTTCCCGAGGTTCTGGGCCTCAAGAGAACTGTACGGGATGAGGAAAGGGGTTACCTGGAGTTGGAGTGCGATGCTCAGGCCCCCTTTTTGCCTACAGTCTTCGTCTTTTGGAGACTTTGTTGGTCCTCCTAGAAAACAGAGAGACAGAGTTTCCCTCTTCATGCCAGGCTGAGCCTCCTCCAGGGTGGGGCATGCAGCTGTTGAACATCTGGCCTCATTCAAGCATGAGTCACCCACTTCCAGCTTCCTCTTAGGAAAAGCCTAAATGCCTTCCAGGCGCCTGGCCCTCAGCAGCCCCTGCTGCTCCCGGGGCAAAAGGTCTGATGGCAGGTGGAAAGGTCTCCATGAGCCTGTTTGTGTGTCCCCCGCAGGGCAATGAACCCACTGGCATTGGATGTCTTAAATCAGAGGTGGACCGAGGTATTCTTGCACTTGCGAGAAAACCATTTCCCCCAAAATTCTTCAGTTGGCATTACTAAACTCCACCTCCCCCCTGCACCCCTCACAAATTCTACAGATATGCTGGGAGCCCAAGGAATCCAGATTCCAAGCAGTTTTACTGGCTTCAACATTGACTAGCTGTATGACCTTAGATTAGTTCATCTTTCTGATTCTTGGTTTCTTCTTCTATCAAATAGTGATCAAAATAGCACATTCCTTATAGAGATATCATGAGAATTCAAGAAGACAAGGCATGTCAAGTGCTTAGCCCAGAGAGGAATAACTCATAAGCAATCAGTCAATGACAACTGTAATTGTGATGGTGAATTGAGTGAACTTGGCCCAGGGTGATGCTAGCCAATGGAGAGGGGCATCCAGTCCCTAAAGTGGGTAGCCAGGTCCCAATTCCAGTGTGCAGAGGGCTGTTGTCAGGTCTGTCAACCTTGGACCCTTCACTGATGGCCAAGAGTCCCAAAGAAAGACCACATTCAGAGCCTCTGCTGGTCATGTTGGAATTCCAGGCAATTCATCAGTTGAGAGAAAGACCCTTCACGGTGTCTGAGGGTGGGAGGTATAAGTCCAGCCCTCCAAGGAGAAAAAAAGAGCAAGGGCCAGGCAAAGTCTCAGAGACCCAGCCAAGTGGGCTGCGACTCAGACCTGGTGAGTAGTTGTATCAAGCAGAGAGCACGAAGCGTGGCATGATGCATGAAGGCAGGCAGATAGGCTTTAACTCCAAGCTTGGCCACTCACCAGCTGTGTGACTCTGGGCAAATTCCTTACCCCTCTAAAATGTCAATTTATTTATTCATAAAATTGTGGGTAATAAGATCGATTTTCCTGTGGTTGATGTGAGAGGAAAACAAGAGACAGAAAGTCAAATGTCCAATGCTGATCAATAACTCACCTGGTCTTTTTCCTACCCAAGATGATGAGACTTGGGCCAATCGAGCAGAGATTTGGAGAAGCCATGGGTTTGATGATCATGAGACAGGCACCCAGATTTCCCACAGGCAAGTGGGAGCTTGGGCCAGTAGACCCCACAGCTGGTGTAGCTCCATGGTGGAGCTGCTAACGTGCTGCCTGTCCGGCCACTGGGATGTGGGTGGGACGATGTCAGCTGGTGGATGACATGGCTGAGGCATGCTGAGGAAGGCAGGGCTGGCCACGGGCTACCCTGGGTTAGTCATTGCTTTTGTGTATGAATCTGTACGGGGGCTCTCTATAAGAGTTGGGAAGGAGGAGCTGTGATCACACAAAACTTTTCGGAATTATCAAAATGATTGTCAACTCTTCCTAAAAGCGGATGGTTCACGTGAGCTTTTTATGTAATTCATTGTTTTAAAAAAAAAACTTAATTTAGGACCACAGCTGTTTCAGGTTTCTCTTATAAGAATTTAATTGGTATGTAATACCATAGTTAATTAAACACAAATCAATAGTTTAAAACAACTAATTGATACTTCATATGAATGGGGGAAACTTGGTTCTGATATAATTAGCTGATATTAAATAAGCAATGAAATAGCAATTATGTCTTTACAACAATGTAAAGTTTATAATTCTTTAATAAACCTAGAATTAGCAAGCAATGGGATTCAGAAATTACGAAACAGGTATGATTGGGCTATTAAACATTTATTACCTGTCCTCGAGGGCCAGAACCGTGTGCTAGTCAGGATTAATAAAGCTTTATTACTCCTCCTTTCTTCAGGTCCATTTACTGTAGAGATTGATCAGAAAGCTGCGATCTTTGCATGATTTATGGGCATCATTATTACCTGGGATGTGAGTAATTAAGGTGAAAACAGGACTAGGCAGAACCGATGCACAAAGCAGGAGCTTGGCAGACTCAAGGTGAGAACTTTCCAGACCTCAGACACAGCCGCCTGGAAGCAGAGAGTGTCGCTGGGCTATTGATGGGTGGTGGCCTGTGAGAGGGGCTGTGGGTTCAGACACCCAGCAAAGGCGAGCCCTGTGCAAATCCCTACCCTTCCCTCACCATCCCACAGCCTGCAGCTCTCTCTTCCCTGGATTCCTGCAACAAAAGTACCATCATCCATGTGGAAATGATTCATAGGCTGCACTATGATCTATTTTTTTTTTTTCACTTGTGTTTGACGTGTATTTACCTTTTCAGAAGGGAATGCCTTGTACAACCAACTGGATTATAATCTTGGCACCAGAGGCTTGCTCAGTGTATTTTTGCTTTTTCCATAGTGCCTGGCACTTAGTGGTCTCTCAGTGTCTGTTTGTGGATTGGGTTTTATACAGGTCACATTTTGAAAATGTATCTGGTTGTGGAAGGGGCGATATTAATGCTTGTGGCAAAGTCTAACCATGTTATCTCACTGCTATTTCCCTAGAACAAGCCATTCACTCTCTGAGGTCAATGCAGCTAATTAAAAATATATTTCTTCAGTCCTAAACTCCTGCTCAGATTACCATCTAGGACCCCTTCACTGGGCAATCCCATCACCTCAAACACAAGAAGTCCACAAGTGTACTATTATCCATCCCCTGTGACCTCATCTGCTCCCTTTCTCAAACATCCCCTTCTGAGGCAGACAACTTTTCCTCCAATCTTTCCAAGTAAAGATACTTTGGTCATCTCTAACCCCTTCCCCTGCTTATTCCCATATCACTAAGTCCCATTGTCTCTCCTACCAAACATCTCTCAGATTCCCCATTTGTTCTTTCCATTCCTAACACCACTCCATTCCCAACTACTGCCATCTGGCTGTTCTTCCCAACTTGCTTCTCCTCTCCACTCCATCTTACTCTTTACTACCACTTTAGCCTTCAGAGAATGCCATCTGATAATGCCTTCTATCACCTTAGAGTGATATAAGTCCTTTCACCTCTATTGGTCAGCATTTTCACATCTGTAATAAAAGGGGGGGGGTTGGATTTGATGATCTTTAAACCCCACTCTATATTTAGTTTTTTTCTACTGAACTCACCCCCACTAGGTACTTCATTCTAGGTAATTTTGATCACAGGCTGGCTCACTCGATTTTCATATTAAACATGTGATTTATTGACATTTCCTAAATGAGAGAACGGAAGCTTGGAGAAGCCCTGAGGATTGCTCACTGTTGAGTGCTGTAGCCAGGCTTCAGCCCCATCTGTTAGTTTTGAAGCATCCATGGTTTCCACTGTCCCATATGGCCTCCTCGTGACTCCAAACAGGTCCAGCTGACATCTTCTCCATATGGCTTCAGGAACTTCCAGGGAATTCGAGCTATTCTCAGCCCTCCACTGCTCTCCTGTGCCAAGGTAGCAGGGATCTAGAGAGTCTGAATGTCCCCATGACAAAGTTCATGGTCCTTTCACTCACTTCTGAATCTCTGGCTGTCTTCAAAGAGCAGGAAGAGGGAGTAGACTTGGTTATGTGATTTAGGCAGGCGAAGATTCCCTCCTCCCTCCCCTCCCTTCCCCAGCCCACTTGCAGCTGAAGACAGAAATCAGGCATGGTCCTCATGACCATGACTTAAATTTTCCACTCAGAATTGTTTCCAAGAGGGGAAGGGTAAAGCAACCATGACCTGACAAACCTGAAATCTCTGCTCAGCATCTCCAAACCATGAGAATATGTCAAGTCAGCTCTGAACAGCTTAGCCCACTCTGTTGAGTGATATGGCTGCTAAGAGAAGATGTGAACAGAAGATCCTGGCTTGGTGGATGGTGGGGTGGGAAGGAGAGAGAAGTATGTCAATGGAATGATGTTTAAACACAGACTCTGCCCACACACTCTCCTCACTCCCCTGGCTTCTGCTGTGACACCACCTACTCAGATGCCTGCAGTGATTTCCTATCTCCTACCCCATCAAATGTAAACTCTTCACCTCTCACCTGAAGAGAGTATTGCAATAGTCTCCCAACTGGCTTCCCTTCTCTAGGCTTATCTCCTCCAATCTATCATCTGTACCAGTGCCAAAGTGATCTCTATAATAGGCAAACCTGGCTTGTTGTTCCCCTGCTTAGGACTCTTCAGTGGCTCCCCTCTACCTAAAGGAGAAAGTCCAGTCTCCAAGGCAAAGCTGGTCAGGTCCTCCAGGATCCAGTCTCTGACTACATCTTCTGCCTCATCTCATTCCCTCTCTTCCTGGGATTTTTGCTACGGCAAGTAATAATTTAGGTCTTGTTCAATAGGCTTCCAGGGACAAGGTCGAGTCTAATAACTTCAGGTGGGAAAGTGTCTGTCTTCAGCAAGTGCCCTGAACTGCTGTTATTTTGACTGGACATGGGAGCAGGAAAGCCACTCCCAAGTAGCCATCCAAATGCTCTGGACAGCCTCAGAAATGGTGGCTGCCAGTGGTCACCAGCTCAATCTGCAGTTACTTGAGAGCTCATTAGCTTCTGGATGGGCCAACAAGCAAGCACTACCCTGGCCAACATGGCCCTCACCATGGAAGCAGGAGCGCCAAAGGCATCCTGGATGGCCACTGAGTGCCCCCACCCAAGCAGACACATAACCAGCCCCCCCTCCCCACCTTCTCTCCTTTCCAGGCTCTCTGTACTCACCATTCCCATCACCCATCTTGGCATTCTCAGTGCTGCTCTCCACTCCATTGGTGCCCTCTGATGAGCCTGTAACCCATACCTCCCAGGGACCTCTGAGACCTAGACAACTGGCCTCTGAGGATCATGGCCAATGGAAATAGCCAGGCCATCGACAACCAGCTCCTCCCTAGCTCCGCCCTAGCCAGAACCACTGAACTCTGTTCTCTATTCCCTGGTCAGTCTTCATCCACAGCATCTCCAGCCCTGGGATCCTGGCAGCCAAAGACTGCAAACCCCAAAGCCTACTTGAAGAAGACCCCATCATCTTGATCCTAAGAACTAACCCAGAAATGGGGCCTGGATTCTAGATGGAGCACCATCACCGAGTAGAGCTTGGAGACTTGAAATGGCCATTTTCCCTCTCTGAGCCTCAGTTTCTGAAACCAAAATAGAGGAAATAATTTCTGCTTGCCAACTTCACAGAGCAACTATGAACAGCTAATGAGAGTGGATATGACAGCATCATGAAAAAATAAGTATCCTGCAACTGTGAAATAACCTCACTGCATCATTGTTATTACTAGTAAGAATGAAGGAATCTTCAGACTATCAAAAACTGAAGGAAAACCACCCTATTTATAAAGCCATCCCTTTTTATTCCTTCTCTATCACTCATTCTGGTGAATTACAAGTTTCGTTCACTCTACAACCAGCCTCACCTAACCTGAATCCATTGTGCTGCAGTTAAGCCCACCTGAATTCATTCTGACCCAGGTGAAGGAAAACTGATCATTAACCCATATTTTTTTCGTCAGACCTTTAATTGAACCAACAGGCATTTCCTGGGCACTTGGGTGTGACTGGCCCCGAGCTAGGTACCAGGAGACCAGAACTGGAAGAGGTGAAGCTCTGAGCCTTACATTACCCACAGTTGCAATCTTCCCAAATCCCCAAGAAACAGACCTTGTTGGAATAAATGTTTCCTTGCATGGACAGTATCTCCTAAACTTTTTTTTCCCCTCGGACTGTGCCCTCCAGTCCCCCAGTCTGTAGGCGCCCCTTGACTTTGTGTGCTGTGAGCTTTCCTTTTCAGCTGGGGCTGCATTCGTGTTAATCATTTTCCATGAACACGTTTGGTGCATCTGGATGGTTCTGCTACTGGCAAGGGCTCAGCCAAAGACTGTGGCCCCAAAGCCTGCTTGGGGAAGACCCGTCATCTCACAGCTCCAACTTGGGCATCTCTGATCTCTGCTATGCGTCCCAGTGCCACGTGACAAGGAGATGACTGTCTGGCAGTTGGCCCAGTTCTTTCTGTCCCAGTCTAGCATCTCTCCCTAAATTACCTCCTTACTTTGGCTTGGAATTTCCCCCAGAAAAATGGCTAGTTCCCACTTCCTCCTGGTCTTCTCTGGGGTCAGCATCTTGGCCAGCATCCCACCTCACCACCTGTGCTTCCCAATTCTCCTCCCCCTCGCCCCCCTTCACCTTCCTCTTGGGGACCCAGTAACCTCTGATTTAGCTCTGCAACTCTCTCCAAAGAATAGCCCAAATTTACATTTCTACAGAAAGCTAGCTAATTCTTATTTCACTAATCCTCCTACCTGCTCATTCTTGCAAGGATCCCAGTGGCTTCTCCCCACTTCTCAATGAAGACTCAGTCAGAGGGCCCTCTCACTTAATAAATTTCTGCAGTGTGCTTATTAGCACCTTGTAATGTAGCCGCCTAAATAATTAAGACTAACCCACACGTGTCAAATTAAATGAGCCAAATACATTGAGAAATTGCCGCATCCTCAATTTCTTTTATTAATAGGGTTTAAAAAAAACTTCTTTTCCTGCTCATTTGCAAATCTCAGGCATGGTCAGTGAGACTCTTACTTATAATGACTGTTTGTGCGTGCAACCTCTGTCGTCAGGCAGTCACCCTCGGGGGCAGCTTATGTGAGGTAGGATAGGTTGAATTGGGGTGGCAGAGACAGCCAACGTAGGTAATCCCATCCAACAGGTTGTTCACCCTCTACGAATCTTTCGAATTGTGCCCTTATTCATTTCCCTGGGCGTTCAGGGGACTTTCCAGGAAGGCCACCTGGCACATTGGTCCATATACACACAGGATCTCCTACCCTCCCACCTCAGTGCTCCCCTTCCTTCCTGGACTTATTCCAGGAAGCCACGCTCCCTTTCGCATTAGGAGCCACTGCTGAGGTACTGTGGACCTAAGAAGTCCACGGAAAATAGAATAGGAATCGTCAGCAATTGTATCATTCTGATGGTGAACAATACGTGTGCAATTATAATGGGCTGCTTAACTCTGCCTGCCGTCAGCATGTGGAGGCTTCAATACAGTCTCCGGCAAGAAGCTATTGTTCGCTGCATCTCGGTGCCTCCTCGCAGCTTGTACTTCCGCCGGCCCCCTCCTGGCATGCTGCATTCCTGCTCTTGAAGGTGGTGGTTAGAAAGAATCCACAAATATAGTAAGTAAGCATCAAAGGGGCTTTGATCCACATGGCCCTCGGCAGAGCAGGAGCCCCTGAAGAAAGGGCCAAGGTCTTGGATGTAGGAACTTAACATCGTCAATCTGGGCGCCTGAGATGTAAGGCTGTTTGAAGTGAGGGTGGTTTGGCGGTGCCTTCAGACGAGAGAGCGTGGGGGAGAGGAAGAGAAGTGAGTGCCTTTTGAAAAGGCACGCTTAGATCTCTTTCTCTGCTCTTTACTGATAGTCAATAAATCCCTTTAAGAAATCAGGAGATCAAAGCCAGCCACCTCCTGGGCCACGGCATTCTGCCATCACCAGCCATGCTTTGTTTTTCTCTAGGGCAAGAGCCCCCCAAGATTGACTTATCTGTCTCTCGTGGACCCTATGCTCCCTTTTATCCTGCTACCCATGGACGGAGGACCACCCTCCTGCCCCCCACCTTCACTCTAACAGCCTAGACACTGCCTGGCTGGGGCTCAGAGAAGCACCCAGTGCTGTGGGAGAAGTTGCCATGACACGTCATTCAGTGGGACCCTCCTTGTATGAGAAACCAATGGAGGGAGAGCTGATGGGTCCCCGGAAAGCCTGGCAAGGCCTGGGAGGAAGTTGGAGACACCGCAGTCCCCTTCCCTCTTCCAGAAATCATATCCCTTATCCATTTCTCAGGTTAAGGCAGCTGTGACTCTTGAGTGATTTCTGAGTAAAGAGGTGGGGGTGGGAAGTCTAAAATAATCATGGGAAAGTCACTTAGCATCTTGGAACCTCAGTTTTTTCATCTGCAGAATGTGGATAACAATGTCTGATCTGCCTACCTTGTGGGGTTGTTGTGGGGGGTCAAAAGAGAAATTTGGCATGACGTCACTCCAGAACCTATACTGCTCTTTAGACAAGGCAGGATTAAAGGACTGCATAATATAGTGATTTCGGTGGTAGACGACGATTGTGGTTAATAATATAAATACAAGAATGTTCCTCTATTACAAGCTATAGTGATAGGTGGGGAAAATACAAGTAATGTAACGTATAGACTATAGTTAATATTACTGTGATATTTTTGTAGCAAAGGCAAAGAAGGTAACATGTCAATACCAAAGTCATAAAAAGACTATGGGATTTCATTTTATGAGATATGAATATGATCAACCTTTTTTTTTTTCATTTTCTTCATTAACAGGGAGACCTTGGTCATGTCATTTAACTAAATTGTGTTCATTATTTCCTCTCTCAGAACACTGGAGAAGCACCTGAGTTTGCTTTTAGGATTAAATAAGATAAATGTGCCTGGACAGGATTTTTTAAAGTAATTAGATAAGCTGCCTTTTGTCTGGATTTTGTTTTTTGAAGTGGAAATAAAGTTATATATTTTAAAAATACCAAGAAGGGAAGCGTGCCTTCTTATGAGGCAGATATACTCCAGGCCAAAGCCCATGTACAATGGACACTGATCTACAAAATACTGTGCAAAAATTTGTCACTTGCATTTGCTACCTGGAATTGTTGTTAATCTTGTAACAACTCTCATTTCTCTGGTTGAGTCCTAACCCCTGTGAGAGTGAGGTCTAGCTCCTGTGTCTCAGCCATACCAACTGCTGTGCTCCACAGAGTCCATGTCTCATCAGTACTTGATGATGGTGCAGAATTGCACCTGGGGTCACTTGCCATAAGATGGCACAGGAATCCCCAGCCCCAGCAGCTTACCATCTCCCAAAAGAGAGAGTCCTCCTGGCTGTATCTCTTCCCCCAGACTCAGCCCAATCACTTTTTCCCCCTGCTCTGCCACCCACTGTGTCTTATTGGGCTGCTCCATCCTGGACATTGCTGGCTGGACTCTGCCTGGCTGGCAGGCCTGACCACAACCCCAGGGCCATCTGGGCACAGTCCCTAAGCCTGGGCCATCAAGGGCCTCCAAAACTCAGACAGCAATGATTAGGTGCATGAGATCTTGAGCCAGAACACCAACATTCAAAATCCTGGCTCTCACTTAATACATCTGTAAGTGGGGATGATAGAAAAGAACCCCTTAGGGTTATTGTTGGAATCAAATGAGGAAATCCAAGCTTTACATTACAGCCAGTACAGAGTAAATTCTGGATAAATGTTTGTTAAATAAATAGCTCTGTGTAGAAGAGCCACAAACTCCTCGGCCCCTTGCAGAGGGGCCTTCACTAACACCTGACCCACTCCCAGCTCACCTACCTGTGCTTTCCTTCTAGAGCTGGGCCTCCAGAAGAGAGGATGCTGCCTGGTGCTGGGATACATGGCCAAGGACAAGTTTCGGAGAATGAATGAAGGTCAGTAAGAGCCTCCCCACCCTCTCAGGGTATGATGGAGGGAAGCTCTGCCCCACTATTGTGATACAGAGGCACCAGGAAGAGGAACCTGGGGCATCTCAGAAATGACCATGGGCAGATGAGTTTTAGTTCCATGAGTCCATTTGTACAGGAATATAGAGAAGAGTAGCTAAGACCTGAAAACAATGGTGCTGATTCCTAAGCAATTTTCTTTCTGCTATCTTCCCTTCTCCCTTTGAGTCCCCTACTTCTCATCTTCTCTCTTTTCTATCTTTTGTCCTCCCACACACACACCGCCAGACCAATTGAATCTGTTTCTATTAATTTTTCTAATCTAGACCTCTCCACCTTTCTCCTCAATCATTCATGTTTTCCAAATGCCTACTGAATCAACAGCATCTTTTGGGCCACTTAGGAGAATACTGAAGAAGAATAAGACAGAGTTTTTATTCTCAAAGAACTTATTCTGGGAAACCTTCCCTCTTTTTCCAACTCCATTGCCCCTACCTCCCCTTCTTCCTCATGGGCCAGTCTACCTTCTTCTGAGACTTAACTGGGTCACAGGAGGCTTGGGGAAGGCCTTGACATTGATGTGGAGACTGGGATTTGAAAGGCATGCTGTCACTCATGGGCTTGCTGTAATGAAGACTGAATCCCTTCCATCCCCAGCCATCTGTCTCCAAGCAGCTAATAACCCTCTTCTTCAGATGCCACAGACTGTTTGTCAGGACTCAAAAGTAGATAAACAATGGCTGGGGATGCCATTTATTCATTAAAATCAGACAAAGGAAGCCCTGGCTTCCCACCAGCCCAGCTTGCTGTGAGCTGGGTCCCTCCCCTCCCAAAGCCAGGGCCCCCCATAGCTTCATTTCCATTCCAGGCATGGAGGAAGCAGCTCTCCTCCACCATCTCAATCCTCAGAGTGAGACCATAACAGAATTCCAGTACCCTCTTCAGACACTCCTCACAGAGTCCACGGCAACCACACTCTCCAGCCCTCCCCAGACCTCCAACCTTACCAGCTATGTGTTTGTCGCCAGCAATCATCGGGGGAGAGATTGGAAAGAGTTAAGTCAGCACAGTTAAGCACCAGAAGTGATCATCTCCCCTCTCTGCCACCTGTCTGTTTAAGAAGGTGGCATCCAGAAGCTTTTTCCCATTTGTAAGAGCCC
>JAQZBX010092217.1:0-12298 GCA_029593785.1 Cabassous unicinctus
TTTTTTATTTCTTAGATTTTGCCATTGATCACCATTATATCCATTATCTTTTTGTGTGTTTTACAATTTCTGCAGTATGTTCTCCCAGGGTCTTCTTTATATTCTTAATCTCTTCCTTCACTTCATTAAGTTGGTTGATGATATTTCTTTGAGAACTTTGACTAGTTGTTCAATGTTCTGCATCTCTTCCTGGTTTTTAGTTTCTTCATTGAACTGGTCCATGTCTTCATGTTTCTCAGTGTGGTTTGTACTCTTTTGTTGCCCTCTAGTCATCATTTTATCTTGATGGGTTTATTCAGTTGAGTAGCTTCTCTCTCTCTCCTCTAGGGTTTTATTTAGCTGGTGGTTCTGTGTTTTTGTTAAGTTTTCTCTTTGATACTTTTACTTCTTATTTCATTTCCTTGCTTCTTTCTCTATTACTTTGAAGGCAAAAGATTAGTACCAGAGGAAGTGAAAGATGTGAGAAAGGAAGAAGGATAAAAGCAATTTTAATAAAAGTTAGAAAAGGGGCCAAATAAGACTTAGTGAAATGAATATTTCACTCATGTAGGCAGTGTAGAGTAATATGGAAAAAGGTGGAGTACCTACAATGGACTGGGAAACCTAATAGAGGAATATATATAATGATTTAGAAGGCTAGAATGATGAGGAGGGAAAGAAAGAATAAAGAAATTGTTGAAAGGAAAACTTAATATTAATTTTAAAAAAGAAGGAAACAGAATAGATAGAATAGAAATTGACACCCTTAATTGTGGGTTAATGGAAAAAGGTGGTGTCTAAGAACCACAAGAGAATCCAGAAGGCCGAAAGATGAAGGAAGAGTAAGAGATAGCTTGGGGTACCAAAATCAATATAGACAGAGAATGGGAAATCACTGAAGAAAAAGCACAGCAAAGAAGAGGCAAGCTTGCAGCACCTAATTAAAAAAAAAATGAAGGAAAAAAGAAAGGGGATAGGAAAGAGGAAAGAAAAGCAAGAGACAACAAATAAACATAGAAAAACCAAACAACCCCACAAGCAAGCTGTCAAACAAAGCTAATGAGGAAGTGTTCCTTCTAGGGTCCTTGTGGATCCTCTTGGCCTGCTTGTGTTTATCAATCAATTTCCCTGCAGGGTTCTTTATGCAGGTTTTGAGGCAGGTTTTAGGTATTAAAATAAATTAAAAAGAAGAATTAACTTTTTAAAGTGACTGTTTTTTTCTTTTTGGCGATATAAGGGACCCAAAAGAAGTCCTCTGCTAGACCACCCCCTTCACCAAGGGGACCCTAAAGAGGTTCATGGAAACTAATCAAGCACTTCCCCCCTCCTGGCCTCCCCAGGGGAGCTGAAGCTCTGATGTTTGTCAGTGCAGAGTGATAAAATTGGCTGACTCCACCCCCTCTGGAGCTAAGCCTCAGTATCAGAGGGCTGCTGGGTAAATCAGGTTTCCTCAGAAGATTTGCCTCTCCCCTCAGCCTGGTGCTGCTTCAAGCTGGCTTATCTGCTCCCCAAAGCTATGGGACAGTCCAGGCAGCCAAATCCTCAGAAGTTAAACGCCTCTCCACCTTTTGTCAGAACCCTCCTTTTCTTGGAGACTGCTCCATTGCACTGGGAGTGGGTGTCATGGGTGTGGAATTTGTGGCTCAAGCCAGCCTTTTTCCTGTGGGTGGGGCTCAGTCATCTGGGTTAACCACCACAGGCAGGCTTAAAACTCTCGAATCTCTATTGATCACTCCACGCTGTCGATCTGTCTGCAGCTAGATGTCCCAAGCTTCTTGCTCCATGCACCCACAGCACAGACCCCCAGGACAGGACCCTGTCTACAATCAGCCATCCTCATGGAGGTAATCAGCAAGTGCCCTCCTATACTGACACCATCTTCTGTACTTATGAATCTTTTCTTTTGAAATTGAAAGTTAGCCTAGTATTCTAAGTTGCCTAACAGTTACCTCTGGATTGCCTCCTTGTTGTTCAAATATGGCCTCTCTCTAAGCCAAACTCAGCAAATAAATAAATTGCCTTCCCACCGGCATGGGGCATGACTCCTGGAGATGTGCCTCCCTGGCACCAGGGGATTACTATCAAGCACCAACTAGCAATGGAGTTGGAAAAAGGCCTTGAACAAAAAGGAGGAAATGGTAAATATAAATGATTTCATATGGCTAACAGACTTCAAAGTGTGTTGGGAGTTCATCGCAGAGGTTACACTTATGCACTTCTCAGCAGGATCCCATTGACTGCCACAGTAGATATGTTCTCAAATAGTGGGACTACTGAGGGCTCTGGAGACATCCATACACTATGGGCAGGGCAGAAAGATCAAGAGTTTGGTGCCTTTTCAACAGTCCCTACTCTGGGATATATGCTCCCCTGTGTGACAGAGTTGGACTCAGTTCTCCCCCTTCTATTTGAACCTTTAGTTAGCATTAGAGTTGATAGTTTTGTTCCAAGAGACAAGTCTTTGGGCTTTCCATCTGGCAGTTCATTCCAGAATCTCAACAGGGTTGCAACATCTACTCACCACTTCATTGGACCCACCCAGGACAACTAACAAGGAAATGATGATGGACAATAACCATCCCAAGGAACAGAGAGAATGCACAACTGCAAGCAAGATAGTCCCATCCATCTGCCTGATGGGACCTAAGCCCTGTCTCAATTATAGGTGGAATGGGCATCAGCAACCCAGAATCCTCAGTATTGGTCAGTGAATGATGGCAGAGGGAAAAATACATGTGATATGGGGGCATTTATGGGACATTGGAATTGTCCTGAATGACATTGCAATGACAGATACAGGTCATTATATATCTTATCATAACTCACACAAATGTGTGGGAGAAAATTTAAACTATAATGTAAACTATAATCCACATGTAGTAGCAATTCTCCTATCTATGTTCCTCAATTGTAACAAATGTACCACACTAATGAATGATGTTTTTAATGTGGGAATGTGCAGAAGTGGTAGTGAGTGGGGCATATGGCAATCCACTACATTTTTTATGTAACACTTCTGTGATCTAATTATGATTAAAAAATAATTTTAAAAACTAAAACAAAAAATAGGTAGACTATTCTATCACACCATACACAAAAATAAATTCAAAATTGTTTGGTTCCATTTAGTTAATATGGAACTATAAATCAATTTATATAGATGAAATTAGATTAGTAATGTAGGGTTGTGACAGTATAAATGGATTGTGAAGTGATTCCTAAGAGGTGTGGAGTTTTCCTTTCTTGATATTTTAAAATTTTATATTCAGATCCCTCCAACAGAATTTTTTTTAAAGATTTATTTTATTTATTTCACCTTCCCTCATTGTTTTGCACTTGCTGTTTGCTCTTTGTGTGTTCTGTGTCTGCTTCTCTTCTCTTTAGGCAGCACCAGGAACTGATCCTGGGAACTTCTGGAGTGGTAGAGAGGTGTTCAATCTCTTGTGTCACCACAGCTCCTGAGTCAGCTGCATCTCTTATTGTCTCTTCTCTGTGTCTCATTTTGTTGTGTCATCTTGCTGTGCCAACTCTCCATGTGGGCAAGCACTGCATGTGGGCCAGCACTCATGCACAGGCCAGCTCTCCTGTGTGGGCCAGCATGCTGCATTGGCCATCTTGCCACACAGGCCATCTTGTCTTTCACCAGGAGGCCCCAGGAATCAAAACCGGGGCCTCCTATATGGTAGACGGGAGTCCAAGCACTTGAGCCACATGTTTCCGTGAGTTTTTCTTTATGGAGTAATGAAATTTTTTCTAAAACTATTTTGGTGATGAAGGCATGACATTTTGATTATACAAAGACCCATTGATTATACACTTAGGATAGACTATAAGGTATGTGTCTATACCTCAAATAAACTTCTTTAAAATAAATAAATATGCAAGAATAGCCAAAAAGAGCAGCTATGCACATCAGGGGAATCAAAGAGAGATTAAGAGGTGGTGAATTTTTGTTTTTCTGTTTTTTTGTTTATTGTTATTGAAATAATGAAAATGATCTAATAATGATTGAAGTGATGAATATACAACTATATGATTGTGCCAAATACCACTGACAATACACTTTGGATAGATTGTATTGTTTACTAATATGTATCAACAAAATTGATTTGTTTGTTTTTTTTTTAAATAGCCTTAAAGTTTCTATATTTGCATGCTCTGGAACTTAATGTTTTAATAATTAATGTCAAGGACAGGATTTCCAAATCTCAACCATCATAATGACGTTGCATATGGGTATGGATGGTTTTGTAATCTATTAGATATTTTATTAACAAGATTATTATTGACGTGCATATTTCCTGCATACTTTCTATTGGGAAACTAGCAATGGCAAGTGGGAATGATCTGGACCTCTGCCTGGCACAGTGAACTACTGTGTGTATGATTCTCACACCCACTGATAAAGATTCTAGTCACAGAGATGAAGCATTTTTTAAAACCAATATTAGGAATAAAGTGACCATATCTGTTCCTCCTCTTTAGATATATAGTCACTGACTCAGGAAAGGCAACTAGAGAACTACTTCATTTCTGTGGGAAAGACTCCAAAATGACAGGCTTCACATATTTTCCTATACCCAAAGCTATAAAATTTCCAGTTGAAATTCACAAAATTATCCATTAGATACCCAATAATTTGTCCAAACCCCTGAAACAATATCCATCAGAGAAACAAAATTACTGATGCATACAATATCCAAATCTCTGAATAAATGATTTTTCATTGCATTCTCCACAATGGATTTTCTGGACATCCCTCAAGGAGTTTGTCTTCTTCCTCTTATTTAATGTTTTGTGGTTATTCTTAAACTGAGTTTCCTTTCACACATTAAGGCTTAGCTTTGACTGAATAATAGTGCACAGTGATTACAGACCTTGTGTTCCACTCTTTTGAAGTTCAGTCATTTAATTTAAAGGATGAATTAGGACTTAAGACAATACCACATGAGTACAGGTGTAGAATTCCTCCCACGTGATTTTTCTGATTAGCTTATTAGAGTGGTAGAAGAGGCCTCTTCAATTCCATTATATTTACATTATGTGTTTTCTCTCATAGTATATTACTTATCTATTAAGGGTGTTGCTACATAGCATGCATGTGGATTCTGACCAGTGTGAATGTTATTAGATTATCTGAGGAAGTATAGATGATGACAGAAATTTCTGAAAACATTAAATATAGTGTTTCTTGAGAATGTGAGTTCCCTGGTATGTTTAAAGGTTAAACCTATGGCTGAAGTCTCTTAAATACACAAAAGACTTATAGTGTGAGTTGTTACATTTAAAATAAGAATATTGACTGATGACTATCTCAAATTGTTGACATTCATACGGATTCTCTCCATTTGAGTAATTTCCTATTGTCTAAGGCCAGAAAAATTAAGGTTTTACAATACGTATGTTATTATGGTTTCTGTCCAACGTGATTACTGTAATGTTGCCTGAGGGCAGAAATACAGGTGAAAGTTTTACTACATATACAATATTTGTGTAGTTTTTCTATAGTGTGAGCTCTCTCATGGTGTTTAAGACTAGAAAATTGACTGAAGTTTCTCACACATAAACGACACTTATAGGGTTTCTCTCCAATGTGAGTTCTCTCATGTTGTTGAAGATGGGAATGCTAACTAAAAGCTTTCCCACATTGATGAATCTCATATGCCTTCTTTCCAGTGTGAGTTGTATCATGTCACCTAAGATTAGATTACTGAATGCTTTCCTACATTGATGATATTAATAGGGTTTTACTCCAGTGTGAGTTCTTTCATGTTTTTTATTGGAAGAGGGATGAAAGAAGCCTTTGCCAAAAGTACAACATTCATAGTATTTCTCCCCAGTGTGAGTTCTCTCATGTCATTGAAGATGGGAATGTTGACTGAAAGCTTCCCTGCATAGAAGACATTCATAGGGTTTCTCTTCAGTGTGAGTTCTCTCATGATGTTTTAGGGAAGAGGGCTGATTGAAGACTTTCACACAAAGATGACATTCATATGGCCTCTCTCCAGAGTGAGTTCTCTGATGTTTTTTAAGGGAAGAGGACTGACTGAAAGCTTTCCCACAAAGATGACACTCATAGGGTTTCTCTCCAGTGTGAGTTCTCTCATGTACTTTAATGTGAGCAAATTGACTGAAGTCTTCCCACATAGATGACATTCATGACCTTTCTCTCCATTTGTGAGTTTTCTCATGTTGTTTTAAGGAAGAGGAGTGACTGAAGTCTTTCCCACATAGATGACATTTATGGGATTTCTCTTTAGTGCGAGTACTCTCATGTTCTTTAAGATAAGCATATTGTCTGAAGGCTTTCCCACAAAGATAACTTCCTTGGGGTTTTTCTCCAGTGTGAGTTCTCTCATGTCATTTTAGGGAAGAGGATTGGTTAAAGGCTTTCCTACAAAGATGACATGGTCTCTCACCAGTGTGAGTTCTCTGATGTTCTTTTAGGGAATAGGATTGACTGAAGGTTCTCCCACAAAGATGACACTCATAGGGTTTCTCTCCAGTGTGAGTTCTCTCATGTTGTTGAAGATGGGAAGGTCTAGTGAAAATTTTTCCACATAGATGACATTCATGGGATTTCTCTCCAATGGGAGTTCCATTGTATTGTCTGAAATCAGAGCATTATATACAATTTTTAGCACTTTGGGAACATTCATATGATTTACCTGTAGGGTGGATATGCTTATGTTGATTAAAAGATGAATGATCACTGAGAACTCTTGGAGGTGGTTTCCTTAAATAGGATTCTTTGTCATGTGAATGAATTCATGTTGATTCACTGTGGATGTGTGAGATGAATCTTCTTGCAAATAATTACTTTTAAGGGAATTCCTATGGGTGTGAGATCTCTGTGGTGGGAAATGAGATGTGAGACTGTAAAACATTTGTCCAACACAATGAATTTCTTCTTTTCCATACATATGAAACCTATACTAATCCATTAGTTATAGTTTCCAATTAAAATATTTGCCATGTTGGTTTCATATAAACATTATTCTACTCCATACATAGAGATATTCACTATTACAACAATCTAATTGCTGAAGTATCTGATTAATTTTGAGCTTCATGATGTTTCAAAGATTAACTATGTGAAAGACATTTATGCAATTCATTTTTTATATGAACTCAGGTAAGAGTTCATGTTTAGGTTAATTTTTACCTTAATTCAAACTATCACAAATTTTTGCTGGATTAGCACTTAATCCCAACATTAATTACAATTTCATGATTTTACTGAATTCCTAATTCATTCCATCCCTAGGCATCTATTTGGAATACTAGGGTTCACAAAATTAAGCTTACCAATGCCATGATTTTAGAAGTGTCTTTCCTACAGGTAGGTTGGTTGTCTATCTTTTCTATGATTTCACATGTCTTAAAGGTACTTTTCCTCCCTGTAGTAATTAAAAAAGATAAATTGTTTGAATAGCAATTAAGGGGATAAAATTTTTGTAAAGTTCCATGTGTCTCTTTCAGTATGCTTCTCACATTCACAATTAGCTGGGAAAGAATATCAAATTAATGAATACTTTAGGGATAAGAAAACATTATATGACATTACAATCAGAAAAGATTTCCAGGCATGGAATATGAAAAAAAATGAATTTGGGATATCAGGGAGGTAACAAAGAGGGAAAAAACATTCCAAGAATAGGACCAGGACAAGGATCATATGAAGGTTCACTAGCAATAACAAATGAATACCCCTTTCACAATGCCAATGACACTTGATAAAGTTTGAAAAGTATATGGAATAAACATATGTGACTAAAATTTCCCCAATATGCACAGCTACATTTTAGAAATCAAAACTCATGTAAGAAAAACTAAAGAAATCATAATTTACTTAACGAAACCTGAAGTTAAAATATTCAATCACATTCTCACTATATCATGAAACCCCTCTTCTGATGCAAAGGTCCTTGGAGCTCACCTGAAACCTGCTATTGAGGAAATCCTATTCCTTCTCTCCACATTTCTCCTTGTTCCAGCTGGGAAAGCACATCTGTTTTGCAGACTTGATATCCTGTTTGCATGAAAAGTTACCTGGATTTTGAATTCTCATAGTAACAGAGCACGACCATGATATACATACAGGTTACCAAAGAAGGTAAGCATTGAAGATCAGTAATGCAACAAAAACTAGAACTCAGAACATTGATATTTCAACAGAAATTGTTACTCTTGACCTTTTGCCCATTTCATTGAAGACCCCTGGTTATTGTTACCCGTGTACTAGTACAAAGAGAAACAGGAGTGTCATCTATATTCTAAATAGGGAGAAATCTTTGTTTCCAAAGTGATGGAATATTGTGTTCAACAATAATCCAACTTACATTAATCCCAGAAGAATGATCTAAATTCTTTATGGAAAAGGATACATGCCAAGTTTTTACTACAATATTCTGAAGCCTTAGCATTGACCTTGGATCAGAATACTTATTTCACTTTAATGAATTATTTATCCATTCAAAAAGTATTCATTGAGTTCTCAGAACAAGAAAGACACTAAGTTTTACTCCAGATGATTAAATTCTATTGGGGTGAATTAGATGTATGTGAAAAATAAGGAAATATTCACTTAGGCAGTTTTATTTTTTATAACAATACAAATATATTAAAATTATAAAATATAAAAATAAAAGAGAAATAAATAGATGATTATTTATGATAAATTTATAGGTAGATAGATAGGTTAGACAGATGGTAAATAGATAAGAGATAGACATAAATGGTAGAATAATTTTGAGAGTCTCACCTAGTGAGATCAGGTTATTGACATTCTCCAGCATCACTTCTCTGAAAAACTTTTGCTGAGATATGTCTAACAGGTCCCATTCTTGCTGGGTGAAGTCTACAGCCACATCCTTGAAGGTCACATACTCCTAAAACATCACAGAAATTTGTGTTCACACAGCACTATTCTAACCATTGTCCTGAGTGTGATGTACAAAATAACAGCACTAAAGAAGCAGAAACTGTATACATAAAACACAAAATGTGTATGGGGTTCCAGTAACATTATCAATGCAGAATTGCCATCTGCATTTCAGATGAACTCACAGCCACATGCACACTCTGAATACATAACACTCCATTGTAAAATAAAATCACATGACATGGGATGTAATATACACCTGGAAATTTTCCAATAAACTTGTAATTATGCCTTCTTTCTGCTGATCATAAAGCATTCATTTAGGAGAGGTGGCAAGATGGTGTCGGCTTAGGAGGGCAACTGCAGACAGCTCCCAGAACACGGCAGATAGTGAACGGGGTGCAGCACGGTGGTCTGTGCTATGGGAATGTGGAGTAAGAAGCTTGGGACATCTTTCTGGACAGATCGATGGTGTGGACTGAACCATAGAGATTCATGAGTTTTAAGCCTGCCTGTGGTGGTTAACACAGTCGGCTGACCCCCACTCTTCTGGGGAAAAAAAAAAAGCTGGTTGGAAGCACGACTCCCATCCGTCCGGTAACTGGGTGACCTGACCTGGTGGGAGGGGGCATTTTCTGAGGGGGGAGCTTTGGTAAGAGAGCTTTATTTTCTGGGGATTTGGATTCCTGAAGTCCCCCACAACTTAGACGAACAAAACAGCTGCAGTGAATTGGCACCCGGGGGAGGGGAGGGGTTAATCTTCTGAGGGAGTTGATTAGCCTAGCAGCCCAGGGATTAGCCCCAGCTTCACGCAGCTGGGAAGAGGGGCAATCTCTAAAAGAGGGAGAGTTCTGACAGGAAGCAGAAAGAGGATATTTTAGCTGTTGATCTGGCTGCCTGGACCCCCTCATAACTTTGGGGAGCAGATAAGCCAGCTTGAAGCAGCACGAGGGTGAGGAGAGAGGTGAATCTGCAGAGTAAACATCATTTACATGCAGCCCAATGATGCAGGGGCTCTGATCCAGAAGGGTGGACTCTGCAATTTTTAGCGTTCTACACTGACAAACATCAGAATTTTGCATACCTGGGGAATGCAGAAATTGGGAAGTGCTTGATTAGTTTCCACGAGCCCAGTTAGGGCCTCCTCCATGATGGGGGTGGTCTAGAGAAGGACTTATTTTGGTCCTATATTATGCCAAATAAATAAATAAATAAATAAATAAATAAATAAAACACTCCCTTTAATAAATGAAAAATAAATTCTTTTTAATTTAGTTTAATATCCAAAAGCTTCTTCAGGACCTGCATATAAAAACCCTGCGGGGAAACTGTTGGCTGAGAGTATCCATGGGACCCCAGGGAATATTGATCACCCTTAGCTTTGTTTGACTGCTTGCCACTGTGCTTGCTTGCATTTTCTCTGTTTATTTGTTGCCTCTTTCTTTTCTTTCCTCTTTCCTTCCCCCTTTCTTCTTGCATTCATTTTTTTAAAAGGCTCTCAATAATACATTAGAGGACTTGGACTTAATAGACATATACAGAACACTCCACCCAAATACAGCAGAATTTACATTCTTCTCAAGTGCACATGGAACATACTCCAAGAGAGACCACATGCTAGGCCACAGAAAAACTCTCAATGAATTCAGAAAGATTGAGATTATAAAATGTAATTTCTCTGACCACAATGGAATAGAATTGGAAATCACTAAGGACCAGAGAAACCGGTTAGGCACAAGGATATGGACATTAAACAACACACTCTTAGACAAACAGTTCATCATGAAGGAAATCTCAAAAGAAATCAGTAAGTACCTCTAAATTAATGAAAATGACAACACAGCATATCAAAACCTATGGGATGCAGCGAAAGTAGTCCTGAGAGGGAAGTTCAGAGCAATGAATTCATATATTAAAAAAGAAGAAAGAGCTAAAATTGAAGACCTAACTGCACACTAGGAGGAATTGGAAAAACAACAACAAACTAAACCAAAGGGATGTAGAAAGAAGGAAATAACAAAGATTTGAGTGAAACTAAATGAAATAGAGAATAAAAAAGCACTAGAAAGAATAAACAAAACCAAAAGCTGGTTCTTCAAGAATATCAATAAAATTGAAAAACCCTTAGCGAGACTAACAAAGAAAAAGAGAGAAAAGATTCAAATACACAAAATAAGGAATGAGCAAGGGGATATCACTACTGACCCCACAGAAACAAAGAGTATCATAAGAGGATACTTTGAAAAATTATATGGCAACAAGAATGAGAATTTAGAGGAAATGGACAAGTTTCTAGAAACTCACAAACAGCCTACATTGATGGAAGAAGAAATTGATGAACTCACCAGTTCAATTACAAGTAAAGAAATAGACCCAGTCATCCAAAACCTCCCAACTAAGAGGAGCCCAGGACCAGATGGCTTCACAACTGAATTCTACAAAACAGTCCAGAAAGAGCTAACACCAATTCTGCTTAAGCTCTTCCAAAAAATAGAAGTAGAAGGCATATTGCCTACCTCATTCTATGAAGCTATAATTACCCTAATACCAAAACCAAACAAAGATACAACAAGAAAGGAAAATTACAGACCAATTTCTCTAATGAACCTAGATGCTAAAATCCTCAACAAATTACTTACAAATCACATTCAACAACATATCAAAAGGATTATAAACCATGATGAAGTGGGATTCATCCCAGGTATGCAAGGATGGTTCAATATAAGAAAATCAATCAATGTAATACACCACATAAACAGATTGAAAGAAAAAAATCACATTCTCATCTCTATAGATGCAGAAAAAGCATTTGATGAAATACAGGACAATTTCCTGATAAATTATTATAAAATATAGGAATAGAAGGAAACTTTCTGAATATGATCAAGGTTATATATGAAAAACCCAAAGCCAACATCATTTTCAATGGTGAAATCCTAAAAGCCTTCCCTCTGAGATTGGGAACAAGACAAGGATGCCCTCTATCACCACTCCTATTTAATATTGTCTTAGAAGTACTTGCCCGAACACTGAGGCAAGAACAGAACATAAAACGCATCCAGATTGGAAAGGAAGAAGTGAATATTTCATTATTTGCAGACTACATGATCTTATACATAGAAAGCCCTGAAAAATCTACAACAAAGCTTCCAGAACTTATAAATGAATTCAGTAATGTTACAGGCTACAAGATCAATGCTCAAAAATCAGTAGCATTTATGTACACTAATAACAAGCAATTTGAGGAGGAAATCAAGAAAAAAATACCATTTACAATAGTAACTAAAAGAATCAAATACTTAGGAATAAATTTATCTAAAGATGTAAAGGACTTATATACAGAAAACTACACAAAACTGTTAAAGGAAATCAAAGAAGACTTGAATAAATGGAAAAATATTAGTCTTCATGGATAGGAAGACTAAACATCATCAA
>JAQZBX010092218.1:0-12300 GCA_029593785.1 Cabassous unicinctus
TAAAATGCATATATAATGGTCAATGGGAAATTTGTCTCATCTTAACATTCATGGATTGATTGTTCTGTGTCCACATCAATGGGAAAGACAGACCAAACATAGAGCTAATGTAAATGCTAACATTGGTGGAGTTCAGTGATACAATCCTCAGGAATTCATATTTGAACTAGGAATGAAAGAAAATGAGTATGGAGTCAGAAAGTATGTTTGTGGATCACGGTGTAAATGAATGGTGAAAATGTTCTTAGTATATATAGGGTAACACTGTTTCATTGTCTTTTTTAGTTTTTTGAAGGAATGTAAAGGATCAATCTCTGGAGGTATAGTGGGAACCTTAACTAATATTGAAGACTAAAGGAAATTTAATGTTTATATTTTGGGAGAGAGGTAATGTTCTGAAATATACTCCATTTTACGTGTATGTAATTAAGCATGCAATGATGATAACTCAGAGAAGGATTTCAGAGAAATTGTTTGTTACTTTCAATTCAGAGATAGGGATGGAATGGAGTAAAATCAATTAAATATGTAATCATGTCAGGATAGTGGACAAAAGGAGAAAAGAGGGGCTAGGATTTAGTTTTAAGATGTTCCAATGATATATTGCGCTCTTTTTTCAGTGGATAAGTGGAAGGAGTAATACAGTAGTTTGAAAACAGAAGATTAAGATGTCAGAGAAATAAATAAAAAGCAAAGGTCCCCAAAGTGGGTCATGAATCAATTATATAAGCTTACATGATAAGATGGATTGTGAAGAGAGGTAGAGGCTTCTGGTAAAAGTGACTGAATTTATGATCAGATTATAGTTACCAAAAAAAACAGGAGAGTAAGAGTTCAATTGGATACATTGAGCTCAGCCAGTTTTAACATGAGTTTCCAATTTAATAGGAAAGAAATAGTACCCAATGTGTGTGAACGCAAGGGCTATTAAAAAATATTATGGTATTAAAGGGTAAGTGGCCAAATTTTATGATCCATCTGCTTAGTAGGAGGTGATTCAATCTTTTCAAAGTGAAGAGCAATGTAAGAATGTGTGAAATTCAAAAGACATGGAGAAGATTTGACATGTTAATGGAGAATAGTGCAATTATTTAATTACCAATACAGTATTAATACAGTAGAGTTACCACATACTTGATAGTCACTAGCATGAATCTGTTTGTGCTTGGAACAATAACCTAATAATGTGCTTAGTCAAATGCCATCACAAAAATTGTAAGTATGTTGAGTGTTTATTGGTAGACATAGAAATAGTAGGATGGACGTGAGAAATATTAAAATATTGGTCTTGGTAAGTATCTGTTGAAATTAGTCAATGTGGATTAAACTATACTGAAATAATGAGGATAGAGACAGTATACTGACTGATATATGACAAGGGGTTTCAATGCACTGGAAGTTCCCATGAGAGAGATAAATTTTGGCATGAGAAGCAATCATGTAAACAAGCAAAAACAAAAAACAAAAACAAAGCTGTAACCACATGCTGTGGTCCCAGGTTATTGATGTGACAAGGTACTTTCCAGGGTAAACCTAGGTATGGTATGTAAAGCTCCAGAAATTTAACCATGGCATAAAGGCAAAGCAAACCTAAATTTCTAGCTTTGTTGTTTTATAGCCATGCAATTTTGTCATGTTACTAAAATTTTCTGAAATTCTTATCATGTCCTTTTTTGTTAAAAAACCATAAATATTTTGCCATAAATAAACCATAATCAATAAGATTATTTTGAGAATAATATAAGTGAATCTATGTCACATTTAATACATCATTTTCCATTTTTTTCTAGATTTCAGATACAAAGGGGTGTTTTCTTCTGTTTATAACACATTATCATTTTACCAATGAAATAAAATTATCAACAAAGTGTTAAAGGGGGACTTATACTTAATAAATGATTAATGCAAGGATGTTACAATTAAAAATGATTAATATTGGTCAGGATTTCAGTAACCTTTTTCCTAAAATACAAATAGAGGAAATAGGTATCTTCCTGTACCCACCCAGTCTCTGTTTTCTGAGCCTCTTTATCTTATGAGTTTTGTGGCACATGGCAGAACATTACAACCGATATAATATGTTACTTTCTGATGAAGGGAGTTTAAGGACTAGAAATGAAGGATGCATGATATTGATACCTCAAAAGATCTAAGCCCTTAATTGATTAAATCAATCATGAATTGCATTTTTAATTTTCATGAATGGGAACAAAGTCTTTTGGGGATATATCTACAAGTCAGAGTTCAGGGATATTTCAAGAAATCCCATGTGGGAAAACCAAAATGATTTGGGACAAATATATAAAAAAGGGCAGGAGCTGGGCAGACCAGGAAGGGAGTGAGTGTCCAGGGGACTGATAAACAGCTAGTTCATAAATCAAAATTCCTTAAATCTGAGAAATTGCATAGTGTTTGTCTATATGTGGAGACCAAAATCCACATGTGGCCTGAGTTAAGGATACCTATGTTTTGTAATCATGGAGACAGTGCAAATTTCAGAACACTGTGGGCTAATTATTATATAAAACAATGGTTTTCATATTCATATCTGTAACATATCTGTATAAATATCTTATTTATTAGCAACAGGATCCATAGTCACCTCTTATTACATTGGGAGATGACAGTCTTCCCACTGTTTTTCTAAAGCACACTGTATTTCTGTTGATTGGGTGCAGGTATACTTCCAGGTGAAAGGGTATTTATAACCCATGGCTCTGGATATTGTGGACAAATCTTGAATCTCATGGCTTCTTTCCCCATAGTCAGCATTGCCTGCTTTGTCCTCTGCCTCTTCCTGAGAGTGAAAAATCATAGGAATACAGCTGATCAGCTGATAATGCATATCCTGGTGAGTAAGGAATTGCTTTTTCTACTGAAATTACATCTCTATTGACAGAACATGAGCATATTTCTCCAATTACACTGTCTATTCTAAGTGAACTCAGTAGACTTTCAAGGATCTGAGAATGACACAAGTTTGCCCATTATTCTGGGATAATTATGATGGTTCAGCAACAGATTAAGGAATAATCTTTTTCCAATACTTACACTAATTTGTTCCAGCCTCCATTAAGGCTGTGTTTTCAGAAAAGAGAAGGAGCCCATGGCCTTGGTGGGGAAATATTTCATCATTAACCTTGTAAATGGTAGTAATGGTTTTAGGATTGTGGTGAAAACATGTGATAGAGATGAGTAAGAGCACAACTTTACACTCCAAAAGGGAGGTAGATATTTGAGCAGATGAGTTCATTCAATCCAGTGTTAAAGGTGCTGTGGTAAGTGTTGCATCATGTTCAGGGGAGCACAAGAGAGGGTTAAGCAAGGTATGCCATGAGAAATAATTTGTTTATTTTCTTTAATAGTGAATATATTAAAGTGTATATAGATATTTTTTTTATTTTGAAAAAATGCTTGAATTTATCACCACTTTGTCCCTAATCAACCATTTCCCTCTTTGTAAATAATGTTTGTGCAAATTTGATAAGTGGAAGCAATGAATAAAGGGATATTTTTCACTTGATTTTGGCTGTTCATACAGGAAAAGAAGTTTAGTAGTTACAGCAAAATTTTAGATTCCGTGAAAATTGTTGAAGAACTGGAGAGACCAGAAAACATTAAAAAGTTAACTTTATATTTTATCTTGGAATCAAGGAGAAGATAGGATAGAAAATGATAATCAGGATTTGGAGGTCCAAAGTAAAATTGAGAATGTCCTCCTAGAGTCAGGAAGAGTCAGGCCAGGATTGTAATAGAGGATATAGTATTTTTCAAGCGTCCCTGACTTGTGCTATTAAACTGCCTAAACTTATCTTTTGTAATCACACCACAACTCATGTGATATCATTTATAATGGAACATTATGTATTCAGCATGTGAATGTCTCTGTAAGTATATGTAATATACAGATACTAGGTCATCATTCATAATATTCTGACTGGAAATTGAAACATAATTTGAGTTTTCTCTCCACCATAGCCCCTCCATTCCTCAGGATGTCAACTAACTCATCTTACTTTGATATTAGTGTGGATAGTCCTGTTAGAATTTGAATGTCTCTGATATTTTAGGAATCAAGGACCTTAAAAGATGTAGCTATAGACTTACCCAGGAAGAGTGGGCCATGATGGACACAGTCCAGAGAAAGCTCTTCAGAGAAGGGATGCTGGAACCTATTAATCATCAGGTTTCTATTGATGAACCTCCAAAATTGTATCTATCTATCTATCTATCTATCTATCTATCTATCTATCTATCTATCACCTATGTATCTATCTATCTATCTATCATCTATCTATCTACCATCTATCCATCTTCATCATCTATCTAACTCTCTGTCAATGTATCCAGTTTATCATTTAACTACTCAACAAGTGTCTGTATGAGCTTTCTCATATGTCACTCCAAGCTCTGCCTTTATCCTTTCATAAAACTTAAAAGTATCTGAAAGAAATTTGATTCTTCACTTATTAACTGACATTTTTTCACACCACTGAAATCTAATCATCCAGACTAAAATTTCATTCCTTTTTTGCTACTCAATCTCCAATACACAGAACTGTGTTGAGAACTGAATGAAGTTTATTTAAATGGATACATAAACTGATTAAATATTATTTAATAATTATTATGTTTTAAGGTCTATGTTGGTAGTTCAGAACACAGTAGAAAAATAATCAGGATACACTTTCCATATATAACTATTTGTTTTAGTAGACCTTATGTTTATTGTATTCTTTTTAAAAATACTGTTTAACCACTGTGTTAACATAATATTCCCTTTATGCAAAGAAAAACGTTGCTGCAGTCTGTCAACCTGGACATGAGCCTCAATGACCACAGAGCCTTAAGGTTTTATGGCATATGATCAATCATCCTTTGCTATTGAAGGATTGCCAATATGCTGTGTTCAAGGTGTGCATCCCTGTTTTGTCCTTCAATGGTCACTTTATTCTTCATCATAGCATGCCCTGGACTTGAAGATAATGCACTGTTATTAGTAGATAATTCAAAATCCTTTGTATCTATTTCATATAAACAGGGTATCAACTCTGCAAATCAGATGTGATTTCTCAGTTGTAGCAAGGAGAGGAACTGTGGAAAGAATTATTAGAATTTCTCCAAGTCCAGAGACCAGGTGAGATCCAGGAACCTGTGCGTTCACACAAGAAGGAGCTTGGTCAATAAATAAGTAGATGCTTGGAAATATCATTTAAAAAATTCCTTAAGTGAGTGATATTGTCTTAAATGTTGGCATAGAAAAAGAGCAGTAATCCTATAAAGATTTCATTATATCTCACATGTACTAATCTCTATTCAAGTATTTATGTGCCATTGTCTTTGGCTTCAGGCAAAGGAATATTAATGTACTTATTGCAGTTAAACTTTCACATAATGTCCACTGCCATGGTCCTCCTCTTTGAGGTTTATCTTCACTTTACCTCCAAATATCTAATCTTCATTTTATTTCCCCTTATTTTAATCCTGAAAATACTTAAACTCTCAATTTTATAAAAAGAGATTCTAATTCCCTATGTTATACCTTAATGTGACATCCTTTCACCATTCCTTATCTATAATTAACAATATTGAAATATGTCACAGAACATTTGGGTTTCTCAGATTTTTGTAATTCTGTTAATTCTACTCCAATAACATTGTCGTCGTCCCCCCCAATCATTTCAGGCAGGGAATCTGACTTTCTAAACTTTTAAAGAAGCTTTAGATTATATAAATGCAACATCAAAAATAAAGGGGATTCCCATATAACACACCCTTCCATCTCCCACAATTTCCCCCATTAACAACATTTTTCATTAGTGTGGTACATTTGTTACAATTGATGAACACATATTGCAGCATTGCAACTAAGTATGGTCTATAGTTTTTATTATGGTTTACACTGTGCACTGCACAATTTTATAGATTTTGACAAAATGTATAATGGCTTGTATCTTTCATTGCACTATCAGGCAGAACAATTTCAATGTCTCAAATTTCCTCATGTTACAACTCTATTTCCCACTCACTCCCTTCAGAAACTCTTGTGAACACTGACTTTACATCAATATTACATATTCTTCCATTACTAAAATAATAAATCTAATTTATTCCATACTTGCAGTCCCACCTTATGTTTGTTCATTCCTCAGTCTTCAGGATTTTGGGATGTTGATCCTGTCTCTGGATTGGATTGAGAGGAGTTTTATATTACAATGGGACAGATGGATAGAACTGTCTTCCTTGCAATTGTAGATACTCTGT
Source organism: Cabassous unicinctus (assembly GCA_029593785.1). Classification (NCBI taxonomy): domain Eukaryota; kingdom Metazoa; phylum Chordata; class Mammalia; order Cingulata; family Chlamyphoridae; genus Cabassous; species Cabassous unicinctus. The sequence continues at coordinate 6,265 of JAQZBX010092218.1, forward strand.
TTTTTGAAATGGGCATTTTCCATCATCATGCTTTTGTTCATTGCCATAGGTGAGTCAAATGCACCGGAGAGTTGGTGTTGCCTGCAACTTTGCTGAGATAATGGCTCAACCAGCATATAAACAGCAAGAAGGTATAATACTCTGGGATGAAGAAAAGGGACAGAAAAACCATATGTGGGATAATTGTAAATGAGTCTAACTCTGATACATTTGGGAGATAGGTTATCATATATTCCAAGGTAAGGCTCACAAAAAGGGATGCCATTTTCTGAGGGTTGTCTGCTCTGCCTATACTGTCTAGTTGTCTATAGACCCCTCAGGAGCACCCCTATGTGAGGATCTGTTTCCTGTGGCAGTCAGTGTGATCCTTTTGAGATGTGCATAAGTGTAAAGTCTGGAAAGACGTCCCATCTCACTTTGAAATCTCTTAGCCATTAAAACTCACTTGTATTTAATATTTCCCCTTTTTGGTCTAGGATATTACCAAATGCCTCACTACTTGGTAATAATCACCTTGTGCCAGGGAGGCTTATCCCTGGGAGACATGTCACATGCTGAGCAGAAATTAGTGAGCTAATATGCTGAGTCTGGCTTAGAGAGAGGCCACATTTGAATGTCAAGGAGGCTTTCAGAAGGTAATACTTAGGCAATACATATTACTAGGCTAAGTGTCAATTTCACAAAAACAATGTTCATAATTACAACCATGAATATCAAGGACCTGGCATATTGGTCTGTCCTCCTTTGCTAGGCAATGTTCATGTGCTCTGGAGATTCGTATACTCTATTAGAGAACACAGCAGGACTCTGCAGGATGAGAATTCAATATTCTGTCAGTTGTTGTGTGGGTCTCCACCCACCGAGACAACATACCATGACCACATGAACACATTCATATTCCATGGAGGCATGCCATAGTTATACTCCTCCCCACAAATTCCCCCACCACTGATGACCTGTGCCAGTGACCCTCCCCTTCCACAGTTTCAACCCTTTTGCAATCCAAGACCTCCCTAAAACCAAAGCCAAGAATTAATAATGAAATAAAATAAATTAAAGTAAAATAAATGTAAAAATTAAAAAACAATGCACTGTGCCTTTGATGGCCTTAATCTCTGTAATCTTTTAGGTGTATAGACAATTTCTTCTGTATGTTACCCCAGTGTTTTATTTTTTCTTACTTTATTTCCAAGAAGTTTTAGGTTACAAAAGTCTCATAGAATATATAGGAGAATCCCATATACTCCCCCTTCCCCCATATCCTCACCTATCTATAACATCCTACATGAGTACGGTACATTTGATACAATTTATGAACAAATATCAAATCATTGCTACTAACCATGGCAATGGTTTACATTATGGTATACATTTTGTACTGTATAAGTTTATAGATTCTGACAAAATGTATAATAACATATCTATCAATGTAAGATCATGCAGAACAATTCCAATGACCCCAAAATACCCTATATTCCACTCATTTTTCCCTCTTCTTTCCCTCAGAAAGTATGGCAACCACTAAGTTTAAATTATTGAAGAATAAGGTTCATACTTATTTGCATTAATATTGCAGGCTTTACATACTGGTCTGTTTCTTTTATTAAGCACTGCTTATATACCTGAGATTCTTGCCCCTCTATTTGAGAATGTAGCTGGACTTCCCAGGATAAGAGTTTAATATTTTCTTACTTATTGTGTGGGTCTCCACGCACTGAGATGACACCCTGTGACAAGATGAACACATTCATATTCTATAGAAGCATGTTCCAAGTGCACCTCTTCCCACATATCCCCCCACTATCAATGCTCTGCACAAGTAAATCTCCCCTACGTATTTACCAAGAGAACATTCCCACCATTGTAGTGTAAACCATAGACTTAAAAATCCCTGGAGCGCAGAGCTCACCTGTTCCTTCCTCTAGCTCTCCCCTGAGTTCCTTGTATAGTCCAACCCAACTCCCTCACCCTGGTCAAACTTACATTCCAGTACCTTCAACCACTATTTCCCTCATCCACTGACAGACCACCTCCTTCCTCATTATCATGTGTTTTGCCCATATTGAGCATCAACTTACGACACTCGACTCCCTTTCTCTGCTGATAACTTACCTTCCCTACTCTAACTCTGTGAGTCTGTTCAATATCCTTGAGTCACATCAGTGAGATCAAGCAATATTTGTCTTTTAGTGACTGGCTTACTTCACTCAACATCAGGTTATCAAGATCCATCCACGTTATAATATGTGTCAATTCTTCATTCCTTCTTACAGTTGAGTAATATCCCATTATATGTATATATCACATTTTGCTTATCCATTCCTCTGTTGATGGACACTTGAGTAGTTGCCAACTTTTGGCAATAGTGAATAATGCACTATGAACTTTGGCATACATACATCTGCTTGTGTCACTGCTTTCAATTCTTCTGGGTATATTCCTAGTAGTGGGATTGCTGGATAATATGACAATTCTATAGTTAGCTCACTAGGAATTGCCAAACAGTACTCAAGAATTGTTGCACCATTCTAAATACTGAACTACAGTGGATGAAGATTCCCTTACCTCCACATCCCCTCCAATACTTGCAGTTCTCAATTTTTTTAATAGCTGCCAGTCTAATAGGGATAAGTTTATCTCATTGTGGTGTTGATTGCATTTCCCTAATAGTGAGTGATGTGGAACATCTGTTCATAAGCTTTTAAGCCAATTTTACTTCCTCTTTGGAAAAGTGTTGTTCAAATCTCTTGCCCATTTTTGAAAGAGGTTGTTTATCTTTTTATTTTCAAGATGTAGAATTTCTTTACTTATGCTGGATATTAGTCCCTTATCAGATAAATGGTTCACAAATATTTCTGCAATTAAGTAAGCTGTCTTTGCACTTTCTTTACAAACTCTTTGAAGCACAAAAGTTTTAATTTTACAAGGCCCATTTATGTGGTTTTTTTCATTGCTTGCACTTTGCGTGTAAATTTTATAACATTTCCTAGTACATGATCTTGTAGATGCTTCCCTTTACCATCTCCTAGGAGTCTTATGCTATTAACACTTACATTCAGTTCTTTGGTCAAGCTTGAAATAATTTCATATAGAGCAGGAGATGGTGATTCTCTCATTCTTTTGGATATGCATATCCAGTTCTCCCAGCAACAATTGTTGAAGAGCCATTCCATCCCCAGTTAGTTGAATGGGTTTGGTGGCCTTCTGGAATGTCAATTGACCATATATGTAAGGATCTTTACCACAAGTCTCAAATCAGTCCCATTGGTCAGAATGTCTATCATTGCACAAATACCATGCAGTTTTGACCACTGTAGCTTTGTACTGTTTTTAGAGTAAGGTAGATTGATCCTCCAATTCTCTTTTTCTTTTTCAAAATGTTTTTGATTATTCAGGTCCCCTTGCCCTTCCAAATAAATTTCTTAATTGGCTTTTCCAATTCAGTAAAAAAATGCTTTTATCATTATTTACTGAGATTGTGCTAATCTGTAAATCAATTTGGGTAGGACAGGCATCTTAAAAATATTTAGTGTTTCAGTCCATGAAGATGGAATATTCTTCCATTAGTTTAGGTCTTCTTTACTTTCTTTTAACAATGTTGTGTAGTTTTCAGTGTACAAGTCCTTTATAGCTTTAATTAAGTTTGTTCCTTCATATTTGATTCCTTTAGTGGTATTGTAAATGGAAATATTTCTTAATATACTCCTCACATTGTTCATTATCAGTGTACAGAAATGCTACTGATTGTTGATTTTATATCCTGCCATTTGACTGAAACTGTATATCAGTTTTAAAAATTTTGTTGTAGATTTTTTGTGTTTTCTGCATATAGGATCATGTCATCTGCAGATAGTATAATTTACTTCTTCTTTTCCAATTTGAATGTATTTTATTTCATTTTCTTGCCTAATTGTTCAAGCTAGGAATTCTAACACAATGTTAAATAAGAGCAGTGAAAATAAGTATCCTTGTCTTTTTCTAGATCTTGGAGGGAAAGCCTTTAACATATAACCATTGAATATTGTTAGCTGTGGGTTTTTTCATATATAACCTTTATCATGTTGAGGAAGTTCATTCTATTCATTTCAAAGTGTTTTTATCAAGAAAGAATGCAGTACCTAGTCAAATGTTTATTTCTGCATCAATAGAGATGATCATGTAATTTTTTTCTTTGGAACTCTTAATGTGTTGTATTACATTGATTTATTATGTTGAAACATCCTTGCATAACAGCGATAAAACCCACTTGATCAGGGTGTCTAATTCATTTGATGTGTTGTTGAAAATGACTAGCAAGTATTTTGTTGAGTATTTTACCATCCACCTTCAATAGAGAGATTTGTCTGTAGTTTCCTTTTCTTGTGGCATATTTATATGTCTTTATTATTAGGGTGATGTTTGCATAACAGAATAACTTAGGTACTGTTCCCATCACTTCTGTTATTTGGAAGAAGTTAAGCAGGACTAGTGTGAATTCTTACCAGTATGATTGGTAGAATTCATCTTGAAGCCATCTGGTTCTGGGTTATTGTTTTGGGTTGGGAAGTTTCTCATGACTAATCCAATCTCTTTGCTTGTGATTGGCCTGTTGAGTTCATCAGTTTCTTTTTTTGTTAATGTAGATCCCTAGTGTGTTTCTAGAAATTTTTCCATTTCATGTAAATTATCCATCTTGTTTGTATTCAATTTTCCAAAGTTTCCTCTTATGATATATTTTATTTCTATGGGGTCAGTGGTGATATCCCGTCTCTCCTTTATTACGCATTTGAATCTTCACTCTTTTTTTATTTGTTAGTCTAGCTAAAGGTTTCTCAAATTGATTAATCATTTCAAAGAATCAACTTTTGGTTTTGTTAATTTTTGTAGTGTTTTTATTTATTGACAATTTCATTTAGTTCTGCTATAATCTCTGGTATACCTTTCCTTCTGCTTGCTTTAGGTTTAGTTTGTTCTTCTTTTTCTAGTTCCTCGATAATTGTGGTTAGGCCTCTGATTTTAGCTCTTTCTTCTTTTTCAATATAGACATTTATGGCTTTAAATTTCCCACTCAGCACTTCATTAGCTGAATCCCATTGGTTTTCATAGGTTGCGTTCTCATTTTCATTTACTTCAAGGTAATTGCTCATTAATTTTGCAATTTGCTCCTTGACCCACTGATTATTTAAGATTGATTGTTTAATTTCCATATCTTTTGGCCTAATCTGCTTCTCTGCCCCTTACTGATTTACAGCTTCTTTCCATTGTGGTCAGAGAAATTATTTCATATAATTTCAATCTTTGTAAATTCATTGAGACATTTTCTGTGACCTCATGTGGTCTATCCTGGAGAATGATTCACGTGCATTTGAGAAGAATGTGCATCATGTACTTGGATGTAATGTCCTGTATATGTCTCTTAGGTATAGATACTCATATGTATTTTTCAAGGTCTCTGATTCTTTATTAACCCTCCTCAAGATGTTCTGTATAATGTTGATAATGGTTTATGAATGTCCACCACTATAATTGTTGAGGCATCTATTTTTCCTCTTAGGTTTTCCATTGTTTGTCCCATGTATTTTGGTTAGTTGTTTAAATATTTATGATTGTTCTTTCTTGTTGATACATTACCCCTTTTATCAATATATAGTGTCTTTCCTTGTGTCTAACAATAGTTTTCCATTTTAAGTATATTTTGTATTATATTAGTATAGTTACTCTCACCCATCCCTGGTTATTTTTTGCATGTAAAATTATTTTCAAACCTTTCACTTTTAACTTCTTTGAGTACCTGGATCTAAGATGATTTTATTGTAGAGAAAATAGAGTTGGATCAGACTTCCTTATCCTTTCTTCCAAACTGTGTTTTCTTTGGAGAGTTTCATCCATTAATATTTAATGTTATTACTGTCAAGAGAGTACTTGCATTAGTCATTTTCTCTTTAGATTCATATATGTCATATTTTGTTTTTATTTATCCTTTTATCATTTTATTAATTAAATATCATTAATAAATATTATTAATTAATATTTAATTATTAGTTAAATTTATTATCA
>JAQZBX010092219.1:0-12283 GCA_029593785.1 Cabassous unicinctus
CTTCATTTATTCCCCCAGTGTCTTACTTTTTTCATTTTGTCTTCAAAGATTTTTTAGGTCACAGCATAGTCACATACAGAATATAGGGGACTCCCATATATTCCTATATTTTTAATGTGACATTTATGTAATCTAAGTATCTTTTTAAAAAATTTTTTAAAGTATATATATATTTTTAAAAAGTAAATCAGGTAACAATCAGAGAGGATCCTGAAGCTTGATAGTAAAAGAATCTAGACAGAACACTACTATTATCTACAACAGTGGTTAGACACTCTGGTTTTTTTTGGTCATCACCAATAGGAAATACTTTTGCTTTTGTAAAACACTTAATGTCAGTTCTAACCACTCTTTCATCTTCACTTTATCAGCCTCTCATTGAAATCTTGTGTGGGAGTAAGCTTAGATCACAGGAATTGGGAGAATGGGGAACTTCTGTCAATTTCCATAGTGGAGGTAGACAATTGCATCCCACTAATTATACAAACAATGAAAATTGCTCTTTAACAGGAAAGGAAGCTATTGAAAAGCCACACTCATATTCACACACACATGTACAAAACTTGTGCTAGAAAGAAGAGCGTGTTCAGTTTCACTTTATTGAGCAGAAGCCTACTTAGGCTTTCAGGCCTGAAATTTGAACTTTGGGAATAGTGGCACAAGGTGGAAAAAATTGGAGCTTTTGTATCCTATCATTTGCATCATGAAAAGAAGCTCCTGAACTTTCTGAAATCTGCATTTTAGCTTTGCCTTTGCTCCAGTCAGTGATACATATACTCAAAAAACACTAACAGATAACAAAAATGAAGGCAGAAAGAGGGCAAGGGAATGAAATATATAAAATCAATGAGCTTTGCATCATCTGCCCTTGTCCACCTTATCCTGCCCATGCACATTACTAATTTCTTTTATTTTAGGACTGAGGACAAAGATTTTGAATTCAATCATTTCCCTCTCTACATAATGATATCAGCATCAGTGGATTGATTTTTCTTTGTTCTCTAAACTGTAGCTTGTGGTTTTGAGTAGACAAAACTTTTAAAGTAAGTAAAATAATATTCCTATCTTTCGTCCTCTATTCCTACCCCACCATGCATTTCTTTTTTCTGACTGATTGACACCTATCCATACATAAGCATAAAAAATTAGAAACTGGTCATTTCATTGCTGAACAACATGCAGACATCTCTATTTTCAAATATCAACTAGAAAAGGTTCTTTAAGAAAATTTACTGTGGGTTTGGGTTGTTAAGGAAGGGAGCACCAAATACATTGAAGTATAACAGAGCAAATACTAAAACAAGTAATAGTCATTCTTTTCATAAACCTCATTTTATTACTCCCAGCACTGAAAATTTCTCTCGTCAGAGCTTTTCCAAAGCTTACTGACATATGTCACTTCCTGACATATGTTGCTTAGACCTTCCCTCTCTCAATATTCTCCTCACTGGATTTAGTCCTCTTTTTCCTCTTCAAATCTCTTGTGTTTGTCTTCTTATGCAAGCTAATTTGGCAATCATTTGTCTAGCCCTAGACTATTCGGGCTTTTTTCCAAAGATGCTTCTCTTTTAGCCCAACATGCCCAATAACGTATTCCTAAACAAGTGCATTCTATCCCTGAGAGGGCTTCTCTGACCAGCTTTGAAAATTTTGTTTCCTCCCTGTTAATCAAATGCTTAACCAGAGTACTGCTAATAATAACAAAAGTAGAGTAGGAGGTAAGGGGCAATCAAGAAGTACCAGGTATTAAAGGAGCATCCAAAGAAGGATATTTACTTTTTCTTATTAATTATTAAGGAGACATTGTGAGCCCTTCCTTCAGAAAATACCTTTCAGGATTTATTTCAAGGACAGCTGTCAATAAAAATTTTTGCATAACTGAATGAATAGATGGAATGAGTAGGAGTTAGATAGTCAAAGGTAGGGAAGAATAATTCCAGTCAGAAAAAACAATGTATGTGTAATCTTCATTAGTGAAATCACATATGGAAATTTGAAAAACAGAAAACAATACAAAATGAATGGAAAATAGAGGTAAAAGAATGGGTCAGGTTATACTGCTTAATTATTTTAGTCTTTTTTCTAAAAGTGATGAGAAAAGCCTTTGGATAATTTTAACTCAGAATCAGATAAATTTTTGAAGACCCTCTCTGATCACACTTTGAAGAAAGGAATGGAAGAGGGCCAGATTGGATGTGGGAAATTTTAGTCTGAGTACTCTGGTCTGAGAAGACAGTGGTGAGAATATTGGATTTGAGAGACATTTGGGAGGTTGACATGGCCAGACCAGGAAATTAATTGATGGGTAGAAGGAATAGTGAAGAGAAAGAAGAAAATCAAAATGGGCTTCATGTTTGCCTTTTAGGCATTTGAGGATCTCTTTTACATGCTAATATGAAGGAATATCCTCCTGTTTATATCCTGGGAGCAGATGGCAATCTGGGTGGTGTGATAAACCGTGACAGGCAAAATCGGCTAAATAAATATTTAATAATTTTCAACAGGGACCTACTTCTGAGCTTTACATGCCTCATACAAATCATTTTTTAGTTCGTGACCATATACTGCACGTCAATTGCCACACAATATTTGTGGAGTGTCCATATCTACACAATTTTCTCCTACAGAAAGTATTTCCAGATTTCATCACTCAGGAACCATGGCCAGTGGTTCCATGTTCTTCAAAGCCTCTGTCAGAGCCAGTTGAAATGAGTCCTGGTTCCAAGAAGAAGCTTAATGGGGAAAAGTGTAGGAGGGGAGGGAGGAGGGTCTATGGGAATCCCCTATATTTTTAATATAATATTTATGTAATAAAAAGCTTCTTTAAAAATAAAATAAAATAAAATATGCTTACTCCTTTCAGTAGAGTCTCCTGTGACTTTAAGCAAACCCTCTGCATCAGGTTGATAAGAAACAGACACAGAGAGGCATAACTTTATCTTTGGTGGCCTACAGGGCACCATCCCTACCATGTCCCAAGATCAATTTGTTGATCTTGGGTTACCATCTTGCCTGGGTGACAAGACCAAAATACCGCACTATTTAGCTCCTGAATGTCCCAAGGCTAAGTAGCTGCCTTTGTAGAAGAGTTCAGTGCACCGTAGCAGGATGTAAGATGTGGCAATTACGATACCGATAGGTCTAGAGAAGTAGTCAATATTGTATACACAAAACAAATTACTTACCCTTGTTCATCATCTGTATCCTATAGTTTATTTTGTGATGACATTGGAAGAGTTACAAAAAAAGAATTGATTTCAGAGTCAGATGAAAATTGTCTTCTATTTATAGTACAAAAAGATGTTAAATTACTTCACCAAGTTACTTCAAGGTTATATGAATTCGGTAATTGCTTTGGTGGCTGTTTTATATAAAGGAGTAAACTAAGGAAGGTATTATAGAATATTGAAAGATGTCAGGGAAGTTTGATTCTTTTAATGTTGAAAAATTGCTCTGAAAGTCCAAATAATTATGAAGCAGGGCAGATTTTGTCAATATTTTTAGTAATGGCTCGTTAAGAAAAACTTTACAATTATTACAGAAACTCTTTTGAAATACTCAACTTTGCTCTTGCAGGATTCTTAATAGTACATTTTTAATCATTTGTTATTAACAGTGGATGGATATCAATATTTCAATAACATTAAAGAAAAAAAATGGTAGCATAAACCCAAATGGCTTTTTATAAAAATAAAATAATGTCATTAAGTGATTTATGCTTTTAGTACTATATAATAAATGTCACAGCAAGATTGGCAAATAGGTAGAAATGTTTTCAAAATACTGACCTCTTGTTTAAAAATATGTGCCCTGAAGCTTTTACATTTCAAAGTGATCAAAGAAACATCTTTTCACCTGCTAATTTAGGTTTATGAGTTTGTAACAGTGACTTGGCGGTAATTGATTACTCTTCCTCTTGCTTCAAACTGAACTGCAACTTGTTTCCTAGTACAAGGATAAACCTTGATTTCATTAAACTGAACAATGAAGATTGCCCATGCTCACTTGGAGGACTTTGAGAACTTCAAAATAAAGAACTTTCCTCCTTTAGTTAGAGATAATAAATCAAGTACAGCTACTTTATTTTTAGCAATATGTTTTCCAATGGAAATGTGTCATTTCATAGTCATTTCACAGATGCTTTCCACCCAAAACATTAAAAATCAATTAGTCTTCAGAAAAAATGATCATAAAATATTTTGTTTTCAAAATCAAGTCATTTATAGCTTAGTTGGCCCAAGAACATTAAAAATTGAAGTATTTTTCAAGTAGTTATTGTTTTCTCCATGGTTTATTTCCAGGTTTGAAACCTTAGAAAAGTAAATAATTATTTGTGTTATATTTTTATTACTCCATGGTTTTTATACTTATATTATTCAAATTAATGTATATTTAGAAAATATTTTATCCTAAGAATTTAGATCATTTTCTGCATTAGACATTATTCCAGATTAAAGTGAATTTTTACTGTATGAAGCCACTGAGACTATGGTGTTTTCTTGTTACTACAGTATAACCAAGTAAGTCCTGCCTAATTTATATCACAAAGAGCCAGTTTCTTTGTGAGATCATATGCTATATTCACAGATCTTTTGGGATCTTTATTTTTGAGTCTTTATTAAAATTTGGATTCGATTACTTTTGATGCAAATTGATGTAGTTTTTGAAATATAATTAGTAATAAAAACACTTATAGCTCCAAAGTATTACTTTAGCCATATATAATTTAACTGTGCCTTATTGGCCATGCAATGTATTTACAAATCTCAACTTCATTTTCTACCACAGGTCTAGTAATAACAGTGTCCCAAGGATGTTGTCCTTTGCAAGTTAGTGGTATTCAGAGAAGAAAGTAAATTTTTGTATTCTGATGAACCAATCAAGCTTTCTAATATTTTTTGTGAAAGTGAATTACATACAGATCATAGGATTGCACCCTATACATATAAGCATGTATCCCCTTGGAACTGTATTTAATTTGCAAATACAAGGATATCTAGTCTGGTATAACATGAAATGAAACAGTTATTTTATAAATGGTAGAAAAAGAGGAAAAATGAAAGTTTTATGTGAACTATATTTCTTTGAGGCAAGCCTAAGTTGTAGTAAAAGATTCCTGCTATATCATCTAGCTTCAGGAAGACATTGTTTTGTTTCTATTGAAACATTTTAGGTATCAGTAATAAAATATTACTCTATTAAATAATTATAAATGAAATAACTGTTTTTAAGACTCATTTGTTATAAGCTTAGCTTGATCTACCATAATTAAAACTGGCCTTCCCCCCAAATCAAATAGACTCGTTACAAGTCATATAAAAAGAATAGAGAAGAGCAACATGAAATCAAAATGGTCTAATTCTCCATATTGTGAGTGCAATGTCTGCCTGAAATCTTCTAAGCAGGTGCATTTAATTAGTTGAATTTGCCCAGATTCTGTCTCTCAGATTTGCCTGTCTCTCAGGAATTTGATATTGTCATTATACCAGACTTAATTAGTCTAAGAACTGCTGATTTATGCATTATGTTCAGCCAGGGTTCTATTGGGAGAGAGAAACCATACAGTAATTTGAAAAAAGAAAGTTTTATACATATACTAAAACAAGCCCTTGGAATAATGACAGATTGGCTAACAGTAAAGAAAGAGAACTTTAAAATATTACAGGAATAGCAGATATAAAGAGCAACTATTATCTTTAGGGCTGAGATAGAGTACTCAAGAAAGAGCTCTATCAGGGGTGAAATTCAGACTCTGAATATGGCACAGCCATGACCCACAGATTGACAGAGGCCGCATTGGTGGAACTTGCTGGAAATTCACCCTGTATGGTGCCAGGGAAAGTGGTTCATGTGGAAGTATCTCTCTGGAGGCACTCTGCTACAAAAGCATTCTAAAGGGTGCAGAGGGAAACTGCTGGCCAGTGGGCATGCTGACCACCATGTATTCCAAGAACCATTCTCTGGAGAAGCCTCCCACACTACAGGGGCATCAAAAAGCCTGGTGCTAGAGCCAGTCCTTTGGAAGGAGCACAAGCTTTTCTTCGTACTATTTTGGTCTGCACCCATGGGTGCTTCCCAGCATCCAGGCCAGGATGTGTAGGAGGCAAAAAGAAAACCCAAGAAACTCACCAGGTCATTCCTCCAGTGCTGGTTGTCTAATCAGCCTTCTTTCTTCTGCTCACTTTCCAAAGTTTTCTTAAGTTTGTTTTATATAATGCACCCATGGTTTTTAACTGTACTTAGTAGGAGAAATAGGGAGAAATATGTGTACTTTATTTACTTTAAACCAGAAGTCTGTTTTTTCACTTAAAATTATTTTTCCATTTCTCTAACCAGTGTTTCTTATGACCTTTAAATTAATGTGTTGGAACATTATTCTATTTTATTTTAAAAATTTGCACTTCTGGCCCTTACATCAGTCCCCCCTCCTTCCTTTTCTTTTTCCTTCCTTTCTTTTCTACTCTTCCCTTTGATCTTTATTTCTTCCTTTCTCTCTTCCTTCCTCCCTGTCCCTTCCTTCCTCTCTTCTCCTATCCTGCCATATAGTTACTCAGAATCTAATATCTTAGGAAGTAATTCAGAAGCAATTTATTTATGGCTATCTTTTCCAATGAGGTCATCTTCATATTTATTTCAGGTTTGACACATAAAAGTGACAAATGAATTTTCTAATTTACTATAAAATATAATTAGTTCAACAGCTAACGTTTTGGCAAGGAACATCAAGAATTTTCATCATCAGAAATAATTTTATTTTAAAGCAATTAAACGTAACTAGTAGCAAAATGGTACATCAACAATAAGCAGAGCCAATTTCCATTAGGTTACAAAATCTATTATTGACTTCATGTTTTATTTTCATGTGCAAGGATAATTATTGGAAAAGACAACAATTTGTTAAAAGGCTTTTATAAGCATGTTTTCCATTTTTAAATAGCAGAAAGATTAATAAACTATCATATATATCATATATATCATATAGCAAGCTGGTATGGTGTGTCACATATTAAATTTGGACCAATGTTCATAATAAAAAATAATTATTCTCAAATTTTTCCAACAAAATTTTTAGTTGTATAGGAAATATAATCATCTCCTAGTTTAAAATTTTAGTCTTGCAACTTTCATAATGCAAAAATACTGAACTTGAGATCATGTGGGGAAATAGAAGATTTGTACAATTTTACATTTATTACTGAAAATAACTGTAATGGAGTAAAGAAACATCAACGTAAGGAAACTTCATACCTGACTACTGTTGTGAAAGTATGAAATAAATTCATTAAATTCACTTTAATTCTCCATTACATATATTAGTCCAACTCTACCTTGAGTTTTGACACTTTATATGTGAATATGTGTTTTTATAAAATATATTTCATATGTATTTATAACATATACACATACATATGCATACAATCTTTAAGTTTTAAGGCATGCTTCCAATTTTAAGTAACCTGTTATAACTTCCACATTTATGTCTGATTAAAGAAGATTAAAAACAGGGTCTTTTGGTTTGGGGGACATTTTTTGTGTTGTTGTTATACTAAAATGAGAGTAGAGTGATGTAAAATACTTAAAAAATAGTAAATAGGCATTTCATATTCTCTAAGTGCAATACAATAGCTATAATCTTTGATTTCACATTTTATATTTTGCATTTTTCTGTTGAATTATTGAGGGAAAAATAGGTTTTCTTTATCCATGTTTTTAAGCCTTCTATTTTCCTTTTGATTGATCTGTTTTTTTTATGAGAAGGATAAAATGTCCTTATCTAGTCTTATATAAATTATCTTTTTCTGTTGAATTAAAACTCAATATCAAATTCACAAATAAAGGAAAATTCAAAATTGGAAGAAAAATATCTTTTTAATTTACCAATGTCTCTTCCATGGGAATACCTTAAAAAACTTTAACTAGCTGGGAAACTATGCATATATTCTCTTATGTTTTTCAGTCTGTTACTGTAGTGGGAAAAAAGCAATATGTACAAAAGCACTGATGCCACCAAGAGTCAATACATCTTTAAATTTATAACTGTGAAATTCTGCATGACTCACATTAAATTTAAAGGACAAGAACTATTTGCTTTTTACTCACAGTGTTAAAATAGTTTCTATACATGGTTTTTCAAAGTTAAATTAAAATTTTTACCATACAACTTTTTGCATGATTATTCCAATGGGAAACTTTCAGTGTTTTGGAATGTCTTAAAAATTATAATTTTGCTTCCTGAATTTTAAAGTATCTTTCTCATGGAATACACTATCTAGATATATGAAGATGCTAATGAAAGTCATAAACACATATTTAAAGAAATCCAGTTACTGTTTCAATTCTTGGACTAAATTGAAGCCAAAACTTGTGCCTTATGTGCCTTGTCTATGCTAGGCATTCTTTTAGTAGAATAATAGGTATTTGCTTTTTAGTACATTTTTCTTGGTATATGATGCATGTCAGACATAAAGTTATAAAAAGTTCAGGTACTTAATATTTCTTTTTGTTTATGTTTTGGTTTCTTCAGTGTAATAAAACATGCTACAAACATCTCAAATTCTAAATGAATATGATATCATATGAAAAGGCAGACAAGAAAAGGTTAAAATGACTTAAAGATTTGTATTCTAAAGCAAACTATGATTCCTACACAAAAGTAAGCCACACAAGGTTGTTTGTTAATCTCTATGTAGATAAGACTAGACATTCATGGTAAGCTCAATTTTATGAAACAGTTAAAGAATATAGTGACACATTTAATTTTAAGAGGAGCAACAGTCTTCTATGTCCATTCTGATGCACCACATGTCATTGGATAAATTTGCTTTCATAAAAACGTAATACTTTTTAAATTGGCTTCATACAGTTTGGATCACTGTCAAACAATTAATAAATATAAGATTTAAATGTCTGTGTTTTAATCTGTTTTTTTGAGCTCAATCCATTGATGTCTTACAATATTAAGGGGGCGGGATCAGTAAGTAGTACATTATGTTCAAAATAACCTATACTCCTAAAAGAAGAGATTTTTTAAATTATGAGAGAATTGAATATATTCCAATCCAATTTCTTTCACATCAGCCACACTTTTGTTCTAAGATTTAGAGTCCATTCAAGCAAGATCCTTGTAGGGGAAAAAGTCTCTTATTTTCTTTTTATCAAAGCTGAGTTTCTTCCCGAGAGTCTTGTCCAGTGGCATTGCAGATGCTATTTTTCCGACTGGGTTCACTGTTTGGAAGATATGCCAGTGGATCTGGTCGGATTAAATATCTAATAAAAGAAAAAAAAACAAATAACTTTGTTTTAGTAAATAAAGGCAAAATTAATTCACACTGACTCTTTAGATTACTACTTCAAATCTGCTATTTCTTCAGATTTCAGGTCATCTAAACTGTGTCATTATATAACATTTACATAAGGAGTCACTGTTTAGTTGGCCTGCAAAATTTTATTATTGTATAATCATTTCCATACCTATGAACATTATGATAATGAATGCCGATTAATCAAGCACCATTTTCTTTCAATTATGCCCATTTCAGCATCTTCATTTTATCAATGATTTATGCTTAGTTTTAGTATTTTGTTGATTTTTTTATCCCTTTCTTTGGCTGTTTTTTCTATCAAGGAGACCTAAATCCTAGCCATGATCCTTCCATTACTCAGCTGTTATAATTCTTTTTATCATTCATAAAATTAAGAATTTCATCTAAGTAACTTTTATATTCTTTTCAATTTATATATTCTGTGATTTTTAAATAAAGTTTGTGATTTAATAAATGCTATGGTTGATATGCATAGCGTTTTAATTATGTGAAAAGTTATTAATCTAAAATTCAAGATCTCATAGAGTAAGCAATTATATAAAAGTATAATAAATAGGAAAACGTTCCTCTGCCAAACTGAAACATTTTATTAATGTTCAAATTTGCCTTAAGAAAAATGTTTCACTTCAGACTATCAAATGATATCAGTGTCTACTTCTTTAGAAGATGCTATGTGTGGAACACTGTGCTAGGACCTCGGAATACAAAAAGTCACAAATCCTGACTCCTATTCTAAAGAAGATTAGAGCTTAGTTTATGAAGCAGAATAGAGAAGAAAAGGAATTTCTGAAAAACCCACAAAGAGAAAAAGGGCAACAGCGGATATGAGAAAATTATTGAAGAGGTTCAGGGTCATGTTTTTCTCTTCAGGTTTGATTGGAGAGTAACTGGCAGGCAATGAGAAGCACAGAAGAAGGGTGTTCCTGATAGGTTTAGAAAATGTGTTTGCCTTTTGTAGACTGGTTAGACCTGAAAATAGTTGTATATAAATCCAGGAAGAAAGGTAGGAAGCAGTAATAAAGGAGCTTAATTTTCAGGAGAAGAAGTTTTAATTTCTGTTTCAAAGACAGTGGGAAAGAAGGCAAAGAAATAAATGCATTGCAGCATTTTAAGAAAGTATTATCCCAGATGCAATTGAAATGAGTATTTTACAGTTTTATAATAATTTTACAAGGAAGTACAAAAAAAAAGTGAACAGAGAACCTATTTAAAAGTGAGATTGCTAATGAAAAATTGTACTTTTCCTGTTAAAAACTAAGACAAAAATATTCATAAAATAGATTCCTTAATGAAAATGAGAAAAGGCAATTTAAAGCACTGCAGTCTATTTTTCCAATCAAATAAAAGTTGAGATTAGTGTCCCTGGATCTATTAACTAGATTTTGTTATCTATGCACACGGCTTTGTAATTACTTTAAATATCAATAGGATTATGGATCTATGAGGAAAACTAATAGAGGATATTAAGTTTTTTAATGCCATATCATCTAGTGATTTATTATTCTGTAAATCAAATTAATGTTGTCCTTTCATTTAATATGAACTCTGAAAATGAATTTTCTGATTAACATAAAGGTATGAGCATAATCCATTATCCCCTAAATTCATTGATGCAGTTGCAGAAGTTCCTTTCCCTTTTATTATTACTACTAAATCTATGAGTCCAATAAAGCAAATTTCTTAAACTGCTTTTTTTTTTAATATACTATTTGTCATGGTAAGAATTTTCATGATTTATCATTGCCCCAGCTACACTAAAATTTAATTATCTCAATATCACAAATCTAGATTATTATAATGATGTCCCCAAAAGTTTCTTTTTATAGTAGTTAAGCTGATGCTTTAGCTTAAAAACCAATAAAAAATAATAATATCCAAAAGTCAGACAATTCTCTAAAAATGCCATGTCTATTTTACTACATTGTGACATATATTTTATTTTTAAGTTAAAAAGGTTTAGCAATTATTTCTTATTATAAATATGCAATTTTAATGGAAAGACATGTTTGCTGTCTCAAAAGACTAACATTGAAGTTTTCACGCAAGTTGTACTTCCTCCCTTTTGGCTTTCTGAGCAGCACCATGGTGGTTTACAAGAACAAGCGCCTTAAGAAAGGTGGTAAAAAGGGAGCAAAGAAGAAAGTGGTCGATCCATTTTCTAAGAAAGGTTGGTATGATGTGAAAGCACCAGCAATGTTCAATATAAAAAATATTGGGAAAACACCAGTTACAAGGACTCAATGAACCAAAATTGCATCTGATGGCCTTAAGGGTCGTGTTTTTGAAGTGAGCCTTGCTGATCTACAGAATGATGAAGTTGCATTTAGAAAATTCAAACTAACTACTGAGGATGTGCAGGGCAAAAACTGCCTAACCAACTTCCATGGCTTGGATCTTACCAGTGACAAAATGTGCTCCATGGTAAAAAAAATGGCAGACCATGATTGAAGCACATGTTGATGTCAAAACTACCAATGTTATTTGCTTCGTCTATTTTGTGTTGGTTTTACTAAAAAACACAACAATCAGATTCAGAAGACCTCATATGCCCAGCATCAACAGGTCCACCAAATCCAGAAGAAGATGATGGAAATCATGACCCGAGAGGTGCAGACAAATGACTTGAAAGAAGTCGTCAATAAATTAATTCCAGACAGCATTGGTAAAGTCATAGAAAAGGCTTGCCAATCTATCTATCCTCTCCATGATGTGTTTGTCAGAAAAGTAAAAATGCTGAAGAAGCCCTAGTTTGAATTGGGAAAACTCATGAAGCTTCATGGTGAAGGTAATAGTTCTGGAAAAGCAACTGGAGATGAGACAGGTGCTAAAGTCAAACAACCTGATGGATATGAACCACCAGTCCAAGAATCTGTTTAAAATTCTGCCTTTTAAAAGTGATAAATAAAATGTCTTATTTGTGATGGTTTGCTTTAAATAATCTGAAAAAAAAAAAAAAAAGA
>JAQZBX010092220.1:0-12298 GCA_029593785.1 Cabassous unicinctus
TGTAAGAGAGAAGCTAGCATAGCTGGAGTGGGGCAGAAAGATACTGAAAAAAGAAATGGTTTCTTCATCAAATTTTTTTTTAATAGAACATAAAAAGCATATAGAATTATAGAGAAAATAGAATTATAAATCCCAGGTAAACATCGACCAACTTATATCGTCACTCATCATCTACTTCTAATTATTTTTAAGGAAATCCTAGACATCATTGTTTTTTATGTGCCCATACGGTACTATGTATCTCTTGAGTGTGGAGTATCCATCAATTAACATAATTATAACAGATTATCAGATTTATAACAATTATCTGTTTTGTTTATTATCGTATGTCCTTTGTCTCAATTGATTTTTAATTATTTTTTGTTTTGGAAATGAGTATTTTAGAAGCTGGAGAAAAGGCAGGTAAAATTTTGCCATATGCATATTCTTCATCTCTTTAATACGTGTTGTACTCTTTTTCCCATGCTATTTTTTGTTGATAAAATCTGGTAAATTTTCTAACAGAGTTGTTTACAGCCTGGATTTTGTCAATGGTATCCCTATGTTGTCATGATATCCATTGCTTTGTGAAGTCATGGCTCCTTCCTGATCTAGAGGATTACCAAATTGCAATTAGGCCATTGAATAAAAGTGGAGAAAATGATGAAGAACAGTGAATAATTGTGGGCAACATTTCCTCCTGGCACCTGTGTATATAGTTGAAAGAAAGGAAGCAGAAATAGTTCTAAACAACTATAGTTTGCTGAAGACCCTGAGAAGTATACAGCCTGCACACCAAGAAAGAAACAGAATGCTGAAATGTCTTATCCTCACATTTCTTTGCGTTTGGAGAAGCAGGCCTTAATGAAGGGAGAATTCCTCATAACACAATGACCTTCACAGCCTCTCTGGACAACCTCCAAGCACAGGCCAGTTGCCCCACTGGTTGGCCTCCATGGCAGACACAGTGACAATTGATTGTGGACACAAATTCTGTGGCCCCTGCATCTACCAGTGCTGAGAAAATCTACAGGACATCTCCTCTTGTCCCTTCTGCATTCAGCATGCTCCCAATTGGATTAAGTGTCACCGTGATTCATTTTGGCCTTAACTTATCTGGTAACATCTTCAAAGATCTTATTTCACATGGGTTCACATCCTCAATACACCAGGGATTAGGATTTGAATATGTGATTTTGAGGACATTAATCTATCTATAACAAGGAATATTTTAAACTTAAGCACAAGTCCTTTTCCCTTCTTTGATCATATTATATTCATTGATATCTGCTTCGATTTAGAAGGTTACATAAATTTTTAATGGATGTAGGATTAGGGGTTAGAATATTAATTAATTAATTACTAACCTCTCTTCTTCCTCGGAAGTCTATGTCCAAAGATTGGAATTTTCTTACCATTTTCCCTTTGACGGGCCCTGAAATTATTATTATTTTTTATATTGTATTTATTGTGTTCTGTCACTGGCATGGGTTATAGAATACATGTTTTAACTTAATTGAAATGTGACAATGAGTCTTAGACAGTTTTTAATAATCAGAAGAGGGGCTGTGGCTCAGAGAAATTAATAAAATTTTCCAAGGATACGTATCTTGTAGGTAGCTGAGAAAAGCTCCACATGATTAGCTCCATTCAAACCCCAAAACATATCAATTACCTATGTAACTCTCTTTTTTTCTAGCCTTCATTATAACTAACGGATCTATGATGATCATCTCTTTATAAATCCCAAAGATTATCCCTTAAAATTATGGATTTGCAATATTTATTTTGTGTTCATTATGAATATGGAATTCTCACCACAGTTGATAATAAAATCACACTTATCTAACAGTTTTGACAGCAATTTGGTGGCATATAGGAGATGATGTGTGATGAGGAAGAACTGACTTGAATAAGTTACCCATTGTAGGACTCACTTTCCAAGTCTGTATATTGGAGGTAACAGTCGTTATCACACAGGTTTCCTTGATATATTCAATTGGATGTTTAAATGAAGCATTTGAAATACTGCATATAATATAGTTGAAATTTCAGTAAAAGGTAGCTATTCTTAGGTATCAAGCTAAAAGCCTAATACACTGGAGAGAAACATTAATCAAGGAGTGGATAGTCTACAAGTACTTTTTAAATTGCATCATACTTTTGAAAAATTTCTTTCAGCTGTACGATAAAGTTGGGGAGACATTTTAAAATAAAATGTACTATATGTGCTGATATAGGACAAAGAAAAGTGAAATACAGGTAAATGTAGAGTATGTAGGTTTCACCCTTTGGAGATAACCTGAGAAGATGGTTTTATAAAAAAAACCCTACTCATATAAATGTTTTTATATGCATAGACTGTTTAGGGCAGATTATCAAGACGTCATTAACAGTGATTTCCTCCAGAAGGGCAAAATAGGTGTCAGAATTTACTCTGTAACAATTCTACCATGTGGATATTTTCTACACAATATAGTATAATATTTTACCTAACAAAACCTTTCTCTGCCAAGAATTCTGTAGTGCAGGTTTTACTTTGTGCTCCAAATTAAAGCAAAATTCTCCTACTTTCTTCTGAGTAGATGACCTGTATTTGGCTATTTGCTGTCTTCATTTTTGAAAAGGTTTGATCACAGAAGGGTTACAACTGGAGCAGGGGAGGATCATTGGTGTGGGTTGTCAGTGATGGGGGATACATGGGAAGAGATTTACCTGGGTGTATATATATATATATATATATATATATATGTTCAAAGGTACATGGGGCATTGTCACAGTGGGTGGAGACTCACACAATAACCCAGATAATATTGAATTCCCACCTTGGAGAGCTCTGCCACAATCTCTAATGGAGCAGCAATAGTCCCCCAAGTGCAGGGG
Source organism: Cabassous unicinctus (assembly GCA_029593785.1). NCBI lineage: Eukaryota > Metazoa > Chordata > Mammalia > Cingulata > Chlamyphoridae > Cabassous > Cabassous unicinctus. Next base: position 2,863 of record JAQZBX010092220.1, read on the forward strand.
CAATGACAGGTGAAGGAGGTTGATCCATTGATGGGCCCTTGATATTGATGACTAGGCTTATGAGGCTTTGCTCTTGAAATTGAAACTTAGCCTAGTGTTGTGGGGTACCTAAGAGTTGCCTCCTGAGACACTCCTTGTTGCTCAGATGTGGCCTCTCTCTAAGCCAAACTCAGCATATAAATGAACTTACTTTCCCCCAGCATTGGACTTGACTCCTGGAGATGAGCCTCCCTGGCAATGAGGGATTACTCCCAAGCACCAACTAGCAAAGCAACTGGAAAAAGACCTCGAATAAAAGAAAGAAAAGGTAAAGATAAATGAGTTTATATGGCTAAGAGACTTCAAAGTGAGTCGGGAGGTTATCCCAGAGTTAACACTGAAGCACGTCTCAACAAGATCTCATAGACTGCCAAAGTGGATACTACCCCAAATAGTGAGGTTCCCAAGGGCTCTGGAGACACCCAAGTCCTAGGGTCAGGGCAGATAGCTCAGGAGTTTGGTGCCTTGAGAGTGAGCCCTACTTTTGTGTTTGTACTCCTGAGAGTGACAGAGTTAGACTCAATTATGACTTCCCTACACATGACTCAATTGTCCCTTCTATTTAAACCTATACTTGGTGCTGCAGTATGTAGGTATACATCGAAGAGACTGGTATCATTGGGCTGTCCATGTGCCAGCTGGGCCCTGAGCTTCAGCAGAGTTGCAACACCTACTCTCCAGTTCATTGGACTCACACAGGACAACTAACAAGAGGTGAATATTGACAACCAACATACCAAGGAAACGAGAGAGCCTACAACTGCAAGCAAGAAAGTCCCATCCAATGGCTGTATGAGATTGAAGCCACCTCTCAATTAGAGGTGGGCTCAGGATTGGAGAATGAACTATGGACAAGAGTGGACTTACTGGTGTTCTGCTATAGACATATTGTGATTCTAGCAAGGGAAGAAATAACATTGATATGGAGGCAGTGGCCACTGGAGGATCTGGGGGCAGGGAGAAGGAAAAACAGTTGTAATATGGGTATGGGGGCTTTTTCGAGACTTGGGAATCATCCTGAATGACATTGCAATGACAGATATAGGCTGTTTTATATCGTCCCATAACATGCAGAATTGTGTGGGAGATAGTGTAAATTATAATGTGAACTATGGTCCATGCTCAGTGGCAATGCCCTGGGATGCATTAACCAATTACAAAGAAACTTAGAGGTCTAAAGAAGGGATGAAGAGAAGCTGGCTTGGGTGAAAATGAGTGGAGACATACTGCAAAAATGTTTATCCTTTGAACTATATTTTTATTACAGAATATTTTAATCATATAAGACAGTAGAGAAAATAATATAATAAACACCATCTACCCATCTACCAATTTATCTCCCCAACCCCACCTAACCTTAATTATTTTGAAGCAAATCCTAGATATCATATTTTATGTGTCAATATTGCATTGTGTATCTCTAAATTAAAGAACCTCCTTTTGTTACTATTCATATTATTGTTAAGCTAATAATAATTAACAGTTATTTATATCAGACCCAATGTCCATGCTGACTCATAATTATTTTCTTGTTTTGGAAATACATATTTTTTTAATCAGGAAAATTAATTAGGTAAAGTTTTATGGTTGATATATATTTTCTTCATCTTTTTAACATACATTATTCTTTTTCTTTCATCTTATATTTTGTTGAAGAATCCTGCTCAATTGTACTATAGTGTTGCCCTATCTGGATTTTGCTAATTGTTTTCCTCCATGATTAACTTTCCTAGTTTCTTGGAATTTTGGGTCTTTCCTGACAAAGAACTATACAGCCACACTTCAATTTGTTGGTCCTTGAGAATATTTGGAGAAATTTTCTGGAAGATCATCAAATGGCTGGTGCTATAACTCCTTCTGGCAGCTGCTTTCAGAGCTGAAAGGAAAGAGCCAAACAAGTTTGAGCAGCTATAGTTTCCTGGGAAATCTAAGAAACACACAGTTTGCCTTCCAAAAAAGAGAAAAAACACTGAGAAGTCATCAGCTTCTGACATTTAACAGCTTCTCGAGAACCAGACCTTTCTGAAAGAAGTTTCCTCAGACAAAAACCCTCACTGCACAATGGCCATTGCAGCCTCCTTGATGGACCTACAAGCACAGGCCAGCTGCTACATCTGTCTGGATTAACTTTGAGACCCTGTGACCATTGACCATGGGCACAACTTTGGTGGCTCCTGCATCCAGCGGTGCTGGGAATCTCTACAGGATCCTCCCCTGTCCTGCCTCCACCACTGCCCCAACGGAAACTTCATGAGGAAAACCCAGTTAGATCATATGATTGAACTTGTGAAGCAACTTACCTCCAGGAGGAGCAAGAGGAAACATCAGGAAGAGAAAGCCCTGTGTGAGAAACACAGTCAGGTTCTGACCCTGATCTGTGAGAAGGACCTGGAGCTGTTGTGTGCACAGTGCAGGGTCTCCTCTGACCACCAGGATCACCACCTGATGCCCCTTGAGCAAGATGCAGCTAGTCACAGGAAGAAGCTCGAATCGAATGCTCCATTGAATCCCTGAAGAAGATCATTGAGAGTGCTGGGAAAGGTCATGAAACACAACTCTTAAAATCATGTGAATTGAAGTGCAAAGAAGAAAAGTGGAGGAGTGAATTAAACTCAGAATTAGAACAAATTAAGTTTTTCTTAGGACAGGAGCAGGAATTAAAGCATATAAGGCTACTAAGTGAACAGAATGATGTTGAAGACAAACTAATTGCAAACAAAGGTCAACTTTCAAACCACATAGCCACATGAAAAAATATGTTAAGTGAAATAACTGAACAGTATGTACAGACAGACCTGAATTTACTGACAGGTATTGAGAGTATCCACAACAAGCATGAAAATATAAAAACCCAAGAACTCTTTGCATACAAATTGCTGAAAGAGAATTTTGATCTCCTTGCACAATATTCTAGCCTGCAAAATACCATGAGCGTATTTAAGGAAGATTTGACACTAGATCCTGAAACGGCTCACCCCTATCTTCTCATCTCACAAGATAGAAAAACTGCCAAGTTTAGAATGATGAATTCGAAATGTCTTCATAAACCCAAGGCACTAACTTTACATCCAGCTGTCTGGAGTTGTGAGGGGTGTAATGCTGGAAGACAATTTTGGCAAATAGAAGTGAGAGTAACAGGTAGATTGTCCTTAGGAATTTGTAAGGAATCTTTACCCAGAAATGTTCTGTTACCATCTCCAGACAGTGGATGCTGGAAAATTCATCTCTGCAGTAGTACACATGGAATGTCAGATTCAGTAAACCACAGATGGATTGGAATTATTCTGGACTATGAGTTGGGAGAAGTCTCATTTTACAATTTGAATAATAAGTCACATTTGTATACATACAGCTGTATGTTTACAGAAAACATTGTACCTTTTTTCTCTATTGTAGCTACTGCAAAGTATCTTGCAATCAGTATGGTAATAGATAAATGATGAACTACCTGGAAGACTTTTGTATATTATATTTTCCTTCTGTGTTCCTGGAGAGTATTTGTAATAAAAGCTGTGACTTAAGTTGGATATTTCTTTAGTAAAAGTTTCTAGGACTCACCTCTTCCTCTTCCCCTTCTGTCCATCCCTTAGGAAGCTAATAAAATCTGGGAGCACCCTCTTTTGTTCAGGTGGGAGATCAAACCTTTTATTCTTTAAATGTCTGTGGAGGCTTTCTCAGGGAATATCTTAAGTCACCATGATGTTTAAGTCACTCTTGCCTGCTGATTTTAAAGCTGTGCTTTCTTGATTCCACATTCACCCAGTTATTCAAACATTTTCATTATTTCTGGCATTTTGAGAGGAATGACTCTGCTTTTTACTCCTTTCACCTGATATCTTATGAATATGATACAGTCCAGAATTCATGAGTGGTGGAAATTAGAGATGTTGAATGGACCATGCAGGTTTATAAGAACTCTATTCCCAAGACGATAAAGTGACCACCAAAAAATTTGGAATGGATATAGGAAAATTCACCTGTGGAATGACTGTTTCAGTGGGTACTGTTTTTTCTACACCTTTCTGTTAAAATTCAAGTCCAAAGGCATGAGTTTTAATTTATAATTTGAGTTATAAACTACTTAAACTCTGAGCTTCGGCATGACTATCAAGACTCATTCATTCTAATTGATTGTATTGTTTAGTGTCTGTTATGAGGCTTAGAGTCAGTTATTAGGTGGGCTTTCAAATAAAATCTCCCTATTCTCCCCACTAAATATAGAAACCCAACCTAAATGAGAAGTCCCACATTCTCACATTCTAGGTCTAGGTTATTCCTGGATCTCTGCATTTTTAACCAGTACATTAGGTAATTCTGATACTCATAAAACCACTCTGAGGGATTGGAAACCACATTAAAGGTATAAACCAAGTGTGAGCCCTAATAATAGAATATCAGATTGCATCCATTTCATATTTACCCCATACCCACTTGGAAATTCCTCAATAACCAGTTACAGTAACTATTATTACGATGACTTCATCTTCCACCACTGCTCATTGAGATAATTAATCTAAATTTCCCATTCCAGGCATAAGCCAAGTCAACATCACCTCCACAGCCTCCCAAGGGGTCTACCCACATCTTATATGGGCTACCCTTTGTGTTCTTCATAGCCTGTCTTCTTTATCCTGGCATTTCTAAACATGCCATCTTTTTCCTCCAAATACTGCAAAAGCCCAACAGCTTTTCATTATTCTTAGTAAAAGACCAACATTCTTAATAACACCTAATGCCCTGCATGCTCTAGCTTCCACCTTAATCTCCTTTAGTTCTTCCTTGACCATGACTCAAACTTGACTGAGATTTTCTCTGCTTCAATAACAGCACTATTCTCTTTTCTCTAACTTACCCTTTATCTTCCTGAAGTTAGGGCCCTGGCAGAAAATGTTCCCTTTGCTATCAAAAAAACAGCCTCCATTTCCAACCCTAATATCCATATCTGCCTAATTTTCACCTAGGCCAATCTTCTGGTAGCCATCTCTAACGTTTTTGTAGAATTGTACAAATGTAATTCTGTTCATTATTTTGCAAATATTAGCCTCTTCCAGTTCCTCATGTACCAAGTTAGTTAGAGATAGGAGACCATTTATTGATTGTTCTTTCAGGCTTGTGGACTTTTCTCTCTCTGTGTTCAGATCATTCATATGTATCTATTGTTTTCAACTTAAATGTCACATTCTCAGGAGAGGTATCAGTGAGCCTGAGTTGGTGGGGTGGGGCAAAAACCCAAAGGTAGTACAGACCCACCCCCTAACCCACTGAGATGCAAACTGATCAAAAAAGGTGATTGTTCTTCTTTTAAGACTTTTACCAACCCCTCATCTACCGCACTCTGAGAACCCAGAGTAGGTGAAGCAGCTCCACTGCAGAGCCCTTCAATCCATTAGCTTCTGGAAGCAACATGGTATGGTGGTGAAAATTTAAAACAAACCTATGAAGAATGTGGTTTGGATTCACTTTGATCCTCAAGTTCTTCAGAGCAATAATAATAGTAAGAATTAGAAAAGTTACTCTTGGGAACTGGATGATCACTTCAAGCCCACAAGGCCTTGGTCACTAAGAAAACAGACCCCAGCTATCATCAAGATGTCTTCACACCTCCCTCCTTCCAGGTCCATTGAGCCTGTGGCAGTTCTTTCCTCTTCTCCTCCCAAGAAACCTCAATCACCTGCAGGACAAGTCCTACACTTAGGTCTGTGGGTTGTCTAACTTGCCTTCAGGCAGCTATTAGTTTCCTGCAAGGCCTCCAGCCTGAAGGGCTGAACAACCTGCTCCAAGTAGCTGGGAGTGCTGAGGGAAGGGGTGTTGAGGATATAGCAAGAGGCTTCCCTGAGCAGAGGCTTCCTGACCTCCTCCTGTGAGCCACAGGCCTGGGCCTCAGCTGATCTACCACCAGGTCTCCTCTGATTCTCAGAAGTTCTAGTGAAAAAGAGAGGTCTCTGGGTCTATGCTGATATCTCTGAATATCACTTGGGAAATGTCCACATGCTCTCTAAGGCATTATACTTGGAAGCACTTAGGGAAGGATCTAGTGCCCTATGCTCGAGTATTTAAACATCTCCTGATCCTCTAAAATATTTTTCAGTTAGGGTTAGAATTTCTGCTTTTCAGATAAGTATGTTTAGTCTCAGATTGTTATGTTCCATCCAAAGTCATAAAAGCTGAGTTGAGAGCTGGAAATCTATCACAGGTATAGCTTATTGGCCAAATATGTATTAAGACCCATTATGCAAAAGGCACTGAATAAGAGCTGGAAATACAATTTTGAGGAAATACAGGATAGAATAAAGACCACGAACTTTACACTCTAGTGAGGGAGTAAGATATGTTAAAAAAAGAGTGACAAAAATAAATGTAAAGTCTTAAAGTTATGACAAACCATGTAAAATGTTGTCTAACAAGGAAGTACTTTAGAGATTAAGCTTTGGTCATGAATTCACTCTCCACGTAGTATACATCAAAATTACAGATTCTCAGAAGGAAAGCAGGTGTTCAGCCTAAATCACGTTGGATCTATAAAGAGTTTAGCTTCAGTGTACTGTTCCTAACAGGAAATGGTGGAAACATTTTCTACATCAAAATTCCCAGATATCAGCCAAGGTCAACCTTGAAACCGGGCTTTCTAAAGATAGCAATTTCAGGCCTGCTATGATAGCTCCTCTTCTGCACAATGCCACTTATCCATTGTCTTTTCTGTCAGGCATTATAACATGCTCTTTACGTGTATTATCTTTTTAATATTTCCAGCTCCCTAAAATGGAACCTGAAGCTCAAGAAAATAAAGCTGGTCAAGGGCATATACCTAGTTAAATGGCAGCTTTAAGATGAAAATCCATCTTCTATCAGAGACTACTATTTCTCAACTTGTGTTGTACCTGTTTACATTATTATAGATAGTGATGGAATGAAAAAATTCCCAATTTTTATTTGGATATTTTAACAATTATGAAATTTCTAGTTAAATAAGACACTATATGAAATGCTTTATACAGGTACAGAGGGCTGTGTTGTGTTTTATGGGAGTCCCCAAAAAAGGTCGTGAGCTCAATGGCTTAGTTACTTGCCAGTGGTTTTATCAGTTAGTGCTATGACTTTGGATAAGACTATTCAGATTTTTCTAAATTGAACTTCAACATTGTATTTGATGATACTTACCTCAAGCTGTCATGGTTTGGGATTTTACTTGACTTGCAAGCTAACAAATTAGCCTGTTAATGTTTTGTTGCTTTGGGCAGAAGACCCAAGACTCCTGGGACAGAGACAAAAGACTTTATTATTCATAGCACAGCAAGCAGAATTGGCATCATTTTTGAGTTGACTCTCCATATCTCCCAAGTCCCTCCAAAGTGATACAGAAAGCACCGGGCAGATTCTGTGCACACAGTGAGTTCTGTTGCAATGATGGGACCCTGAGCTTGGGTAGTACATTTTTATAGCAAGCTTGCTATTTGTCACAAAAGGAGATTTTAAATTATCTTTCAAGGATGCTCCAAGGAAATACAATGGAGAGAAATGGCTAGGTAAAAGGCTGTTATGGTCCTGCATTCTTGGCATACCCAGCAAGACATTCAGTTACCCTCAGGACCAATGGCGACTCTCTGTCTGAGCACTAACTCATAAAGCTGTGAATGTTCAATTGCGGAGAAATAAAGACTGTATGCAAGGCAATTAACTGAGTTCCTGACCCATAGTAACATTATCAAGGAATGTGACTTCTGAAATGTGGCTCCAAAATGCATCAGAATTCAACCTTGGGAAGCCAGTGAAGAAAGTATCATTTGGGCATATGAAATAATTTTTGAAGAGCTGTTTAACATATAAGTGTCTGTAAAAAAACGTTGAGCCCTGCTGAATCAGAGGAATTATGGATCAGTGTTGTAGATCAGTGTAGGTTAGAGACTCCACCATGAGCGTGTGCTTTAGGGCCAGAGCTTGCCAATCCTGGGACAGCAAGGAAATCAGTGTGACTGGAGGAAAATGATTGAGTGAAAAATTAGTAGGAGTGAGGGCGGAGAAACAGGTGCGGTGGAAGTGGAGGAACAGTCAGACCTAGAAGGGTCAAGTAGACTCTCTATAGTTTAGGCCTTTTCCTTGGATATGGTAGTTGGAGTCTTTTGAGGGGAAGAGTAGCTCTTTCAGACATTTATTATAAAGTATCTTTTCCCTCTAAGGACACTGGCCTCTTGCTGTCACTGGAAAATAGTTGGCATCCTTCCCCTGAAGTCCTGCCTTAATATTTTTCTTTAAGTCTTTTACATGTTGTATGGTGACATTTTATTTTGCTTTCTACATTGACTCCTCTGAGTTCCTTCCTCTTGTTTATATATTCTCTGCCTTTCACATTAGGCTTTTGAAAATAGCTTTTTAAAATTTGACTGTTCATAATTAAGGATGAGACAGTGGATACATGATTGGAAACTCTGCGTATACATTTGCATTTATAACATTTTAATAGGCTACATTAATTGGTTGAACACTATATATATTGAATTTTGTAATGAATATTTTTAGTGACCTTCTTGCCTCAGAAGAATTGTACCATTTTTGCCTCCAATAATAGTATGTGAGGGTTTTCTTTGCCTGTTTGATTGGCAGTATGCTCATTCACTGTGATTTGAATTTTTAAAAATTGCTGATGCAGTTGAAGATTTTTAAGCTTATTTTTTACTTTTTCACTTTACTGATATCTTTTCATGTTCTTGTCAAATTTTCTTTATTTGTCTTCTTTTATACAATCTCAAGTGCACTTGCATCATGGGTATGTACACACAGCTCATATGAGTATATATAAACACACATAAGCTCATTCATTATGCAGATATATATTATGCAAAAACGTATATATATATATATATATATATATATATATGTTTATATATGTTAGTCAGCCCTGAATTTCTGCTAATTTTTCCTTTATTGAAATTGGTATTTTACCTTGTCATGGTGCTTTTTTCTAGAAAGAAATGTTTCCTTTTTATATTTTCATGAGTGTTCTCTTTTCTTGCTTCATTTGAATCACATTTTAATCTGCAAACTTTGTTGAAAGATATCCCCACATTTTATAATATTTTTCAAACAAATTCTAATATTGCAACAGGAACATGTGCTTTCTGTTAAAAGACATTAAATATTTTAGCAATGTACAGCAAAAGTAAGTCTCTATAAGCCCCTTGCTGATGTACAGTTGACAGTTTACATGAGTAGTCTTTCAGATTATACCTATGCAACTAAAATATATTTGCTCCTTTTTTGAAAAAAAAAACTGTTTTTAATATGGAGTAATGGCATTTATTTAATTTATAATAGGGCAAAAAGAAATTCTTTCCTTTTTTTTTTTTTTGCAAAATTTAGCTATACAACTAGGGTCAAGAGTGAAAATCTCTCTCCCTTAATT
>JAQZBX010092221.1:0-12298 GCA_029593785.1 Cabassous unicinctus
TTGTCACATCTATTCCATTCTTTACAGGATTAAAGTTCCCAGTAAGTAAGGAAAGAAGAAAAGAAAAGAAATAGAGAGAAGCGGGGAGGGAGGGAGGGAAGGAGGTAGAAGGGAGGGAGGAATGATTAAAATAGAAGGATAGTATTGTGGAATTACATAAGAAATAAATTAGAATGGATAAGTAAATTTTGTAATATTCATAAAATGCAATACTATATAGCAATAAAAATTAACTACTCTACAAACAATATTGATGCATCTCACAAATATAATATTGAAGAAAATAATTCAAACAAAAATAATACATACTACATGATGTTATTTACATAAAGCACAAAACTCAACAGAATTGATTTACAGTGGTAGAAATCATAATGCTGGTTGTCATGAGGGAGAGAGAAAATACTGACTCAGCAGAGTCACTGGGGAATGCTGATAATGACCTATTTCCTGATTCGCACAGAGCTTATATTGATAAATTAATCGGGTAAATATTCATTGAGCCCTACAACTGACATTTTAACTACATATTATACTTTGCTAAAATACTTTAAACTTTTTTTAGTCCATACAGAGTAACATATACACACATATATACAATGCTCTTTAGTATGAACTAAATCATTTCAAGTAACTGCTTATCGTATGAGAACAAATAATGGAAAAACACCTCAAAATGAAGAAAATGGAATCTATGGAACTTTCCAACTCTGAGCTGCCTGGATTGTTACTGGACAAAATCTGTTTTCTACCCCTGTCTCATCTCTCTACCTCTCTTAATAGCTCTCTATATCATGATATCTATGTATTCATATAAAGACATATGTCTATCATCTATACATCTATCATCTATCTATCTGTCTGACTGTCTATCTCACATACTTACATAGCAATTTCAGAGCCCTTCACGCCTATCACGCTTTCACTTGTACTATTTTAACTGATCCTCAAAATCACCCTGCAACACAAACGGTATCAAATAACAAATAACAGTGAGGCTCCAGCAAGCCTATAATTATCCCAAAGTTGTAAAGTCTGGTTCATTTTGAGTGTCATTACCATCTCCCTCTTTCACCAGAAATTCCTCCTCTATGAAAACTTTACTGGCCTCTTGATCGAATTTATCACTCACAATATTATGTTACCTTGCATGTCTAAATCCCACATAATCTTTAAATTCCTTAAAAGAACAGGAGCCACATATTAGTTTCCTGTGTGTCACGGCTTCTGGAGCACAGTAGGAAGAGAAAATATTATTGAATTGATTGGAACTGGATGGCAAGACAAAATTAAGAAAAGATGAGCCATTCATAAGACTTACTGGTTTGTTTCTGAAGACATGCTCAAAATATTCTATCCATTACAGGAATCGGGGATATTTTCTCTAAGGCTCTGCTTCTATAAGGGAGATGACAGTTTTGTCAGTAGCAGATATTACACATTTGTGAATTGTATGTTCAGTTATTTCTATGGGTGTTTAAACTTAGGTAGGCTTTCAACTTCATCTTATAGTTTATTTTAGAGTTAGAAGAAATTATTTGATAAAATCTGAACGCATGCACTACTAAATAAAATTCAACTTTTAATATTTTAGCTGAAAAATACACCATTAGCTTTATTACTGTATTGCCAAAAATTTCACTGAGAAGTTGTAAATATCTCTTAAGAAGAATATCCTATTATGGAAGAAATAACATATTTAAGAAAAAAGTTTCCTACTCGCAAGAATACAGAGGATTTGCATGGCAAAAGTCAATTTCATCTCAAAATAATACCTTTGCCTTTTCCTCACATATTGTGAGACTTGAAAATATGCATTTGAATTATTCTAGTCTCTCATTATTTTAGGCCCTTCATTTTCCACTCTTTTGCTTCCCAAAGTTAATCACCAATAAAGAAAGATCAGAGAGCAATATTATATTATTGTGTTTTAAGTATGAGAACAGAAGTGAGACATTGTGTCTTGTTTCTAAACCAAGCATGGGGTGCAGATTGACAAAATGAATAAATTTAGTAGGTGAACTGGAGAAAAGCAGAAGAAAAAAAAACCAACAAAATCAGCTGCATATGACTGCGGTGGTAGTTGATGCCAATAACTGATTCATCTCAGTCTGCACTCATTATGTACTGAAATGCTTTTCTTCCCAGGATGCTTAATGAAAATATAAACCCCCAGCTATGCAAGCCTTGGAGTGACAATAAAGAGGCAAGGGGCAATAGATGGATAAAGGCTCTGGTTTGCATTTATTCTAAAAATAATAATAATTATTGATGAGGTTTTTAATCTCCCTACTTAGTTTATAAATTGAATTGCATTTATATTTTCACCTTACTAAGTATTTTGAAAGGCTTTCAAATTTTTAGATTCTGAGTTTTATTATGTACATATTATTAAATTTGAACTACTGGCTACACAGAGCTTAATGTAAATAACTTCCAGGGGATTTGGCTTCTGTCTACCTAGCATGGCATTTTGTTGCTGGTGTAATCTAATAGAAGAGTTTTTGAAGAAATGCAAATTTTGTACAAAAACTCCTTTTCTCTTTAATTAAAAATAGGGCTAATGTAAACTATTCATCCTTTAGAACATAATCATGGACCTTAGGAGGGTCCCTAATGTTGCCAGGCAATCATAGTAAAATCCTGAATCCATGTGCTTTCCCAGACTCGAGATTATTTCACCACTTGTCCTCTCTCTTCAAACTTTCAACAACTCATTCCATCTTCTCTTAGCTGATGTCTTTCCTTCCTGCTCCCATTTAGTACAATCAGATGAGATATCCGTAGACACCCAATAGCATATCAACTCCTCGATCTGCATATGCACTTATAAATTTTGCCTCCCCACCTTACCAGGGAAGAGCTAGCCATGCTTCTACTTAAAGCTTCCCCCTAATTTGTGCACCAGACCTTATCCCTTCTTGCCCACTAGAGGATATTACCTTAACAATTTCATCTTATGCTCTCATCCATCAACTCTTTTTTTTATTTACTTTTCTGGTTTGCTCCCATCAACTTTTAAACTGCTGCTACTTCTCCCTTAAAAAAAAATCATGATCCTTTCTCCCTGGCTAATTATTACCCCATCCCCTCACTCTCTTTTTTGCAGCAAAACAGCATGATGCTGATGATACTCCTCCCTTTCTCTCTTAAATCCAATCCACTCTGTATTTCCAAATCCCCCAACTCCATTCTTGTCAAATTTCACCAATGAACTTCTCATTTTTCAGCTTACTTATCAGCAGAATATGACACAGTTGTCAATTGTCTCTTCTTTAAGTCACTTTATTTACTTAGCTTCCAGGTCACCAGCCTCAGAGGCAGTAGCAACAGTCAAAAAAAAATTGTTTCGCTCCCACAATTATATAAAATCAAATCTCTATAATAAATTGCATATTCTATACCATTCTTATTGGTTCTACTTTTCTGTTCACACCCTGGCTTATAAATCCTTCTACCTAGTAGGCATTTGTTCCTTGGCTTCCTCTTATCACTGGTCTCTTAATGTTGAGGGTGCCAAATCCAATATTTGGCCCTCATCTCTTCTCTAAATACACTCACTTCTTTGGCAATCTCATCTAGTTTCACTGCTTTAAATGACATTTATTATAACAAATATAGGTAAATTAGATTCACATATAGTATAGACAGATAGAAATAGTTAAAGACATAGACAGAGACATAAACATAGATATAAATATATCTTCAATACAGACTTATCTTTGGAAGTTCAGATTCAAATATCCAAAGCATATTCAACATTTACATGCTGTCTAATAAACATATCAAACTCAACATATTCAAAACTGAACTTTTTCTTTGTCCCCATAAAAATATACCCTCCCTACCTAGAGCCTTCCCCACTTCAGTTGAGAGAACGTCATCCTTCCATTTTCTCAGAAGAAAAACCATTAGATTCATTACTGACTTCTCTCCTCTCTCACACTCTATGTCCGGGCATGTAGGAAATCTTTTGGCAGTGCCTTCCCAGTCAAGCCAAACCTCTTGCAGTGACTTCAAAGACCGTACATGATCTGGCTCCTTATTTCCTGGCCTTATCTTCTATTACTCTCTACTTCAGCAGCACTGGTCTCCTGGAACATCTCGGCATGTTCAATCGTTAGGATTCCACCTCTAGCAGTTTCCTGTACCTGGTATGCCTCCCGTTACTGTTCAATTGGCTAACCCACTCATCTCCTCCAGATCTAGTTCAAATAATAGATTTCAATAAGGCCTAACTTATCTAATACCACAATCTATCATACATCCTCTTTACCCTGCCTTCTGGCTTTCTATATAATTTACTTGCTTATGTTTATTGTCATCTGAATTTACCCCCTAATATGAGGGCTCCAAAAGAGCTAGGAACTTTGTTCTGCTCAATGATTCATTCCAAAAGCCCAGAACAGAGCCTGGCTAATTGATGTTAATTGAATGAAGGAACACAAGAGGTGAAACTCTCCACAACCAGTTGTGGATGATTTTGGCTCAGCATTTTCTCAGACTAAATTTACAGGTATAAATTCATTTCTAATAGTGCTCGTTTTCTTTCTCATCCAAACTCCATTTCCCCGCCTTCAGTCTTCATTATCAATCCCCTTCCCTGTGAGCGTTCCCCTCCAGAGCCACACATTCAGTATGCTTCTTTGACCTCACAGTACCATCCAACTTGGCAGCACATGGCCTCCACCAGCCTATGACCATCAAGACCTTTAGTTTATCCTCCCTGTCACTATTAAGTTAATTTAATACACAATGTCTCATTGCCTGTTGGGTGTCCTTGAAAACAGAGTAATGAGTAGGCAACTGTTTTCACCCTTAACTATCATGCAAGTACTAGATTTTCTTCAAAAATTTTAGAATAATAGATAGAGTTCAATATTTATACCAAATAGAAAAACATTATTGATTAAAATAAACCAAGTACTCACCACTCATACCTATGGAGAAGATAATTGGGGAAAAGTGGTCATTAACGATATTATAGAACCAAAGAGTCTCACTGCCTTCTTTATTCAAGTTTCTGTTGATCCCCATCTGGTTAAATATTGAACCCTTAGAAATACATATTGATTTGAGCGAAGCTATACTGCAATCACTTATAAGTTAGCCTCAACTTTTCCTTACTTAGTTAGCATAGGTCTGACAGGGCCTCCAGATTCTCTATGTTATTCACCAAGCTTCCTGGAATCAGATGGTGGCATGAGAATAATGGTGCTTTAAAATTTATTGAAGGGATACTGACATTCTATATGGGTTATATGGTGGTTAACAAACTGGATGTTTTAATAAAGGAAATATTTATCTTTTTTAATGCAAGTAGACTAAAACTCCTCAAAGTTACATACAGGAACATGAACTTGATTATGACAATCTTTGAAATATGCCTTTTACCTCATTATTAATTGTAATGTCTCCTTTAAGGTTTCCTTAATTTAGCATCCATTTTATTCCTATGATCTCCAAAATTAGAACCGCATTTAAATAGTGTATAGTGATAATGTTGTTTAAAATAATCATGAAAAATCTTGAAAAATTGAAAAATGTAACCTTTATAATCACAAAAATCATGAAAACAGTAATGTATTTAATTATTCTTTGAATACTGACCAGGTATCTTAATCTCTCCACTTTAATTTTAACATTGGTTTGATTTTTTGTCTGTTTTTGTTCTACAGGAGTACTTATTTTATTTGAACTTAAAAATACAAAGCAATTTACTTATACTTAATCATCTTGCAACCAATCTTCAATTTTATAAATAGAAATTTATAAGTAGAGAAATTATAATGAGTGGTTCAAGGAAAGTAGACAGAGGGCTAATAATTTGCTACAATTATGATCATTCCTCCATTGAAAGTCATATGTATTCGATAGACTTTCAAAAAAATAAACTAAATCTAAATCACACATTACATGATTCCCTCATCAATATTAATTTCTGAGTATTATGCTGCCTATTATTATGGGACATAGTTATTATACATCCCCTAAATTTAAATTCTTGCACAATTTTCTACATTTTAAATTGTTATAAATAAAAAAATTGAATTTAATGAAATTTTCGTATATTTAACATGGGTTTTCTTTATTAGAAAGCATTTCCTTTAATACAGTGGAAGCTTACAATTATTTTACAGAGAAAATTGCATGCAGACTTGATTACAGTAAGTCACAATACTTCAATATTCCAACAATTGAGTCCCCTAGTCAGATAAACTATGTGTGATAAGGTAAAGGTAACCTTTTTGAAATAAAATCAGTGGTTGCCAGGAAATGCCATGCTTGTTCACAAAGAAAGTCTAATCATATCTTCAGTCTCATTAGTAATAAATGTCGTTATTATTTCAAATAACCTCAAGCCTGTGTTCAAATATTTCCTAGGTTTCTAATTTCCTCTCCTCTTGCTGACATTTCAAGTATATATACAGGACTTTTATTGGGCACTTAAAATGAATAGTAGACTTGTCCAGAGCCAATTGTTCCTCCATTCTACAAGGAAAGGGAAAAACAAGAACTTTTTCAATTTTCAGTGAGCAGGAGCAAACAGCATTTCTTTTTAAAGGATAAGGAATTTACACTCCATTTGGCATCCTTTCTGCACAGGCAGCCAGGCTAACTTGCTTCCTCTTAAGTTCTCCAGCCTAAACTCTGGTACAAAGTCAATGTTTGGCCATTGTTTTTCTGCTTAAAGTTTTCCAAAAATATCCTTCCAGATTTCTGAAAGAATCACCTGAATTCATGGAGAACTTATACCTTATATCCTCCTTTTCTGAGATTTAGTTCATAGTTCACTCTGCCAAATCCCTGTGTCATAGACCTTACTCCAGCATTAACCAGATCTTGAGCAAAACCAAACACTCACAATGAGGGACAATTTTCTTAGCTATAAAATGAAAATACTAATTTCATTACCATCTTTGTTTAATTTGTAAATTAAATTAGTGTTTCAAAATAACATATGCTCTAGAGTTGCAACACTTACTTGCCAGTTCATTGGACTCACCCAGGACAACTAGCAAGGAGATGATGATGGACAATGCCCATCCCAAGGAACAGAGAGTGTCTGCAACTGCAAGCAAGACAGTTCCATCCATCTTCCCCATGGGATCTAAGCCCCCTCTCAATTAGAAACAGAGTTGGCATCACCATCTCAAAATCCTCAGGATTGGGAATGAACAGTGGACTAAAGTAGACTTATTTTTCTAGGTAGACTTATTACTATTCTAGCAATGGAAGAACTTTTATCATTGATATAAAAGCAGTGGCCACCAGAGGTTCTGAAGGGAGAGAGAGGGAAGAATAGTTGTAACACGGGGGCATTTTCAGGACATTGGAATTGTCCTGCATGACATTGCAATGACAGATACAGGCCATTATACATTTTATCATAACCTATAAAATTGTGCGGGACAGAGTGTAGTCCATGGTTAGCAGCAATGCTTCAATATGTGTTCATCAATTGTAACAAATGTACCACACTAATGAAAGATGCTGTTAATTGGAGAAAGGGTGGGAGGAGAAGGTGGTGGGGCATATGGGAATCCCCTATATTTTTTATGTAATCTAAAACTTCTTTAAAAATAAAATAAAAAATAACATACACTCTACTAAGCAAATTACATTAAAGGATTATCAATAAAACAAAGTTTTGTTTACTACATAACCACAAAACTTCCTACCCCCAGTAAAACCCAACACAACTCTCACAATGTATAACATTTATAACCCTTTGTGTTTTATGTTACTCTGGAGGCCCTTTCCGTATTTTTCAATATAATAGACTGCTGTGTTTTATTATTTACTTTAAACATTATTTATCATGATCTAGCATGATTTAGTTTACTTATACTCCCATACCTACTACCATCGGCCTTCCCTCTCAATGCAGTTTAACACCTGTTAGATTACCTAGGTGATTTTAATAATATGTATTTAAACTACTTACATTTTTAATCAAATATAGTATTTACATCTTGATTCCCTACTTTGTAAAATAAAGATGTGAGTGTCTCTGACTTTTATCTTTCCACTCTACTTTGACTTTACAATTTCTGTACTTTTACAATAGGTTTGGTAACATATACATCACTATCTTAACTATCACTAACTATCTCCAATTTCATCTGTCCATATTAATGGCTAAAAATAAATGACTTATACTCTTATTTATAAGTAAATATTGTTCACATTTTAGTGTAATGATTAAATAGAGTTCTGGGATGGCATTTCTTTTCTTCGAAAAATTTTTTTATAAATATTGACTTTCAAATTGATATGATTTTCCTTTTTAAGAATTTCTTTTCATCCGATACTTTTCCCCCTATATTTAATATCATCTAACATCTGTCAAACACTCTAAGCTCTGGAATCCTCTCTTTTTGCAGAGATCTTTTCCCTAGGTGTTTCATCCCTTTACTCCAATGGAAAATGGTTTCTGTCTGCTGAGCTATCAACCCAAGGCTTGCTATTTATTATTCTTATGAGTTGGAACCGTAAGTTAATTTAACAGGAAGAGTGAAAAAAAGGAACTTTGTAAGAGTATACAGACCTCATAATATAATTAGATAACCTTTCAGAATAATTCAGATAACCCTTCAGAATATTCTTGGTTGTGAAATTGTCCTAGATATCCTCAAGATCAAGTTAACCTTCTAGATTGATATTGAAACATCACATTAAAATGTAAATATCTCACCTAGCAAGAAAAAGATATCATTCAGTAGCACAATAGGTCAGATTAATTATCAAATTGGCTAGATGTCTAAAATAGAGTATGTACTGTGGCAAAAAGGACAAATGAGAGTCTAGTAGGTACAAGGAGGGTAGGAGAATTTCAGAACATAGAAGACTGCCTTTTAGTGGACCAGATGTGGACAGTGAGAGACCTTGGGCAGCCAAAATAGTGTGCCAAGAACACACATTTATGGAGGGGAAAGTATTTTAAGAGAAAAATCTTTGAAATATTTAAAAGTACTTATCTCCTTATTTCCAAGAAGAGATTATAGTTGCTCTAATTAAATGTTGGAGTCATAATGTTAGATTATAATTTACTTTTCTTGGCTTAATCCTGAATTTATGTTGGAGAGAAAGTTCTTTTTTTCTAAAATGGGTTTTTATATACCTAAAGAAGCCCTTGCAAGACTACTGTGAATAAGCTTCTCTGTGAAGCACAGTGTGATTCAAAAATCAATATAAGAGAATATATCAATAAATTAACATTTATATGAACTTGTTATATATAAATAGAGGTGAATAAAAACTAACAAAGTTAACTGTCAACTCAGTAAAGATGAATTTGTGGAGGATTTTTAAGAAATTTGTCCTTTAATTTCTTATATTAAATTTCCTTGCAAAGAATATAACACTTGATACAATTAGACATTAACTTTCCATTAATCATTTTACCAAATAAATTATACCAACTAATATTTAAATAGAAAGGAGTTTTTATAATTCTTGCATATTTATATTTGTATTAGAGTATTTAAAGTTATATTTATTTTCTTATCTTTTAGATATGCTTATAAGATTTTTTACTACCTCCTAGAAGCTAATAAAGATTGCTTCAAACCTTTATAAATATCAATGAGCACTCTTTTAGAAAAACCAAGGACAGAAAAATCAATGTACAAATGTGACTCTTTAGGTCTCAAAATAAAAGAACAAACAAGCAAAAACACTTGCAAATTTTAAAAAATCATCTGACAAATTTTAGAAGAATATAATTAACACATAGAACAAAAAATAAATACTGCTTCAAAGACTGATTAATGGGGATTCCATATCTTGAATGGCAGGATAAATAGTTCAGCGGATCTGATGCCCAGGAAAACAAACATAACTATAAGTGCTGCAAATTATTAAAACAACAGAAATTTTAAAGTGCCTAGAAATTAGTGCCTAGAATAAAGAAACACTTATTCATGTAAACCTACTTAATCTTGGTAAGAATTGAGTCTGTGCACTTGAACCATGACCTGCTCCCTTCCTCTCCACTCTTGAAGGGTGTGCCAAGAGAAAAGACTCCTTCACCCCTCAGTTCCATTCAAACGATGCAGGACCTATGTAGGAGGGGCAGGTTGCCAGCCTTTCTCATCCCCTACAGCAATATGATGCCGAGACTAAATTCCTGGTGAGCGTAACCATGAGGTCTGGGTCTTCATTTCTGCACCCTTCCCACTTTCATGGAAGCATATCTTTGTTCCAGTCATAGTAAGTCCAGAATATTGGGGTTCTGATAGCCTTTGCAGAAACGTGCTAATAGGGTGAAGGTTCTGCATTGACAGAGGCAAAACAAGAAGACCAGAGGGGTAATTGCACCTTTCCAGTGCAGTGGTGAAAAAGCAGTCAAGAGAAGTGGGTCACTGTCCAGGCCCCAGCTCTGAAGAAGTAGCTCAGAGATTTTTCCCAGGAAGAGAGATCCAAAGTTTTCCCCAGAGCAAATGAACTTGTTTGAAAGGAGTGCAGAGAAGTTCAACCCTAAAGATGCTGTCAAAAACAATGGAGATTTTGTTGATAAGCAACTAGGAAGAGGCTGGTAACTCAATTAGACCAGCAAGTCAAACAGTGGGCTAGCCAGTTTTCCAGAAAGAACCAGGGAAAGAGGCAGTTAAAAATAGTTCTCCTGGGGTCAGAACAAACCTCAAAGATTGACCGCAAAAACTACCCATGCAAAGGGACTTAATTTGACTGGATCAAACTGTGGAGCAATTTATGCCCCCAGGGCATTAAAGAAAACAATAAAGCAATCAGCCAACAGTAAGCAGAGTCTAATGCCTGGGTATGATCCCACAGAGGCTGAAAGGCAAAAAAAGAGAGGTCAAGGAAAGAGATACTCAAAGAAAATAGAAAGTCAAACCAGGATGACCTTGCTCCTTCATCCAATCAGTTAGAGATCTTAGAAGCAAGAACTGAGAATTTTAGAAGAAAGAGTGAAGAATTTCTGCCTCTACTTCAATCAGCCATCTTCTCTTGAGAAATTTAATTTCACCTTTACCTGTGGCCTGCTCTATAGAGTCCAGATGTGTCAGATTTCAGAAACACCTTTATCAGAGTTTCCAGCTTACAGCCTGCCCCCTTATGGAATTTGTATTTGCCAATCCCCATGGTCTTGGGGATGTGTGTGTGTGTGTGTGTGTGTGTGTGTGTGTGTGTGTGTATGTGTGTGAGTGTATAGACAGAGAAAGAGAAAGGTATGAAGTTACTCTATATGCTGTCAGTTCTGTTGCTCTGGGAACCCTCACTAATACAGAAAATAAGCTTAAAGAAGTAAAAGAAGGTATAGTGAATATGCCTTACAAATTGGGAAATGTCAATAGTTAGAAATCATTAAAAGAAAAGAACAGATGGTCCAGAAGGACTATGAGAGAAATGGTCAGAAATTATTCAAAGAAATCATAGTTGAAAAGTTCCTAAATTTGAAGGAAAAAAGTCTACATATTCAAGAAGCTCAGTAAATTCCAAGTAATACAAACCCAAAAACATTCACATCCAGATACATCATATTAAAATGCTGGAAGCCAAAAACTAAGACAAAGTTTTGAAAGCAGCAAGAGTGAAATGACTCCCATATATAAGGGAACCCACTTGTCATTAGAAAATTAGAGGTCTGGGGACTGTGGGATGACATACAATATGTAGACAGAAAAAATTTCAACCAAGAATCTTCTATCCAGGTAGACACCCTTTTAAAAATAGAAGCAAATTAAAGACATTTACAGATAAAGAAAAACTGAGGGAATTTATTCTCAGCAGACCCATCTTAGAAGAAATCCAGAGGAAGCTCTTCAAAATAAAAGCAAATTGTTACCCAATGGCTCTGGTTTCTGGGCTTCTAGGTTCTTGGCTTAAGTCGCCTAAAAGAATTTAAGGACATGCCATAGGGTAGGAAAGGGAATAAAGAGTTATTAAGAAACAAATAAGCTTGTAAAATTGTTTTCCAGCCTTTTACTTTCAGCCTCCTTGAATCCCTGGGTCGAAGATGGGTTTCTTGTAGACAGCATATAGATGGATCATGTTTCTTTTTCCATTCTGCCAATCTGTGTCTCTTGAGTGGTGCATAATCTATGGTAAAGGGATATAGTATAGTTGCATATTGAAGGATAGGACAGATGGGTAGTGATATTACTGGGTTTGGTGGTGCAGGGTTGACAGATGGGTAGATTAGGAAGGGCATGTAACTATGAATCTTGTCATTCCATGAGTCAAGACTGCGGAGTGTCATATGCCACAGGGGAATGGGGTGGAAGGAACAGTTAAGATCCAATGGGGTATTTAGTGGTCATGGGAGATGTTT
>JAQZBX010092222.1:0-12297 GCA_029593785.1 Cabassous unicinctus
GGGGGGGGCGTCCTCTCCCCTGAGACTGCGCGCCTGGAGGGCAGTCTGAGGCTCTGTATTCCTGCCCTCAGCTGCAGCTCAGGCCTGGGGCAATCTGCAAGGCTGGCAGAGAGGACACACAAAGAGACAGGACCTTGCAGGAGGGACGGCATCTCCTGGGAGGCCCTGCTGCCTCCCTGGACACACTTGGTGGAGGCAGGCCTCCACCATGACTTCTGCCCCTGCCCCAGGCTTACTGCCAGCCTAGGTCTGCCCAGGCCCTGCTCCACCCTGACGCCCTGTGACTCTGTTCCCGTTGCTCTTCCTGGGAGACACGAGGTGAGCCTGTCCGAGCTCAAAAACCAGCCCAGAGATGCCCGTCCGGCAGGCACCGGCTGCCTATTCTCAGCCCGGCAGGTGCCCCTCCCCCACCTCACAGCCACCCAGGCTGCCGACTTCCCTTCCTCCGGAGCCACAAAAGAGTGCCCTGGGTGCCTCCTGCTCACTCGGGCCCGCACTTGGTGTCCAAAGTCTCGCCATCCCCTCCCCACGCCCCCCAAGCCAAGTCCTCCCTGGAACGGCTGCCCCTGGTCGGGCTGTGCAGCGGGGAAGGGGCCGCATCTGCTTCTTGCAAAGGTCACGTTTACTCCAATAGCCGTTTCCTTTCTCCCCAGGTGAGAAGAAATGGGTGCATCTCCAGCAAGAAAGATGGATGCTGGAAAAAGCCAGGGACTACCTGATGAGAGGGGATCGAATTATGCTCAGTGTCTTGGGAGGGCACGAGTCTCCTGTCAGCTGTCACCTGCTAGGAGCCTCCTGAGCCCCCTGGCGCGGGAAAGGCCAGGACTCACCCCTGGCAGCGTCTTCTGTTCGTGCAGGGCACTCTGGGCCTTCAGGGCTGAATCGCGGGCACAGTATGTCAGGAAGGCACATCCTGAGGGGGGAGCAGGGCAGAGAGACGGGGTGGGGGTTGAGTCCTGGCCTCCCCGCCTGAAGGGCTGCCCCCCACGAGGCTGAGAGCTGGGGAGCCTGGTCCTTTCGGCCTGCTGGGGTGGGGAGCCGTCCGAGAGGGAGCACACATTCGGCTCGGGGCAGAGACCCAGAAGGCCTCCACGGAGGTGGCGCTGGAGGAGGGAGACCCTTGGGCTGTCGGGAGCCGGGGCTTTGTGTTGGGGGAGGAGAAGGGGGCATGTGATCGCCAGACAAGTACGCGCAGCCTTGTTCTCTCCTCCTCAGCTTTCCCCTTTCTTCTTTGCCTCCACCTGCCTCCATCTTGGTCCTCACCACCCCTTCTCCTCTCCTATTTTCCCGGTTTCCTTATCGCTCCCAACTCCACTCCGTGGGAGGTAGGTGGAGCGTGAGAGTGGAAAGAGAAGGAAAGGGAAGAGCAGTTGGCCGGAAGTGCCTTTTCCCTGGGCCCGTGGAGGAGGGAAGGCGGTGTGGCCGTCTGATCCGTGTCTGGACCTCCCTAAGTCCTGACCCCAGCCCAGGGCCCTGGCCCCAGCTCTGCTCAGCCGACGCTGCCCTTGGACAGGCCTGGGAAGCCTGCTCCCTTCACCCCCAGCTCTCTTAACTTTCTGAATCCCCCACACTCCCAGGTCCTCACCAGTCTCTCCTTCACACCCCACTTCTCGGCTCAGGCCCCCTCTTTAGTCCTGGAGCTGTCCGGCCCAGTCCACACCCACTCTTGCCAGCCTGAGCACCTGACCCTGTGCCCCAAGCCCCATCCCAACATGAGCTGAGGCGTCTAAGATTCTCATTTTTGCTTATCACACATACACACACTCTTTCTCTCTCCTCATCTCCCAAACCAGCTCTATTGTCCCTCCACCCTTTCTTGAGTCTCCCACGACATCAATCCCACCATCTCTGGGGTCCACATCTCTGCAGCCCCCTTGACAACTTCACCCGAAAGAGGCCCTCCTCAGCCCTCTGTCCTGGAGTCCTCTGGGCACCAGAGCGCATCTCTTCCTCCGCCCACACTCCCCAGGCCCTGAACTCTCTCCTTCCACATCAGCCCTTTGCGGCGGCCACTCTGTCCCTTCAGCCTGGCTTCCCCCTCCTCCCGCCTCCCAGCCAACCCCTGGAGCGTCTCCAGCCTGGCCTGACCCCTCACCCTTGTGCAGCCCCGTGTACTTGTCCTTGATGACAGTCAGCTCGAAGATCCGACCAAACTGTTCAAAGATGGGCTTCAGGTCCTTTTCCTCCAGATGCCTTGGGATCTGCCCCACAAACAGCTTGATGGCATCCGGCTCCTTCATTGGGGCGGCCCAGGAGGAGGGGCCGAGGGGAGCAGGGAGAGGCCCCAAGGCCAGGGGGAGCTGCCCAGCAAGGAGGGAAGTGGTGGGGGCCGGGGGCACAGCTGGGGCTGGCTGTCCCTTTGGCCCCCAGCCACACTGCTCAGCAGAGGGCCGCCTCGTCACACAAAGGAGGCCCAGGGAGTTGAGGGATAGGGGTCAGGGGTCTAGGCAGACACCGTCATGCCACCAGGGGGCATAGCCCAAACAAACGATCGCCCTCCCAGGGATTTGGCAAATATCCCAGGATGGGGCTCAGTTGTGGCCAAGACCTGGAGGGTTCGGACGGTAGCAGGGCTGAGGCTCAGAGGGCTGGGAACTGGGGGTTGAGATGAGAGCTGGAGGCGGGGGAAAGGGCCTGAGAACGATGGGGACGGAGGCTGAGGGGTTAGGGGCCTGATATGGTGGCCAGCAGCGTCAGTGAGGGGGGCCCACTCCTGAGGTGGGGCAGGTGGATCTCTCGTTGGCTTCCCCTGGAGGACACCTCCCCTGTGGTTGATCCTTCTGCTGGGTCTGAAGATCCCTGATGCCAGATGCTTGATCTCTGATGGCGGCAGGGCTCCGGGGGTCCCTTTGGCCCTGCGGCCCCCCTTCTGGTCCTCCCCTCAGCCCCCCTCCCACCCCCACCCCGGTCCCCGGGCCTGGGCTGCTGCCGGCTGCTCCCGCCGCTGGGGCTGCCTGCTTTCCCGGTCACCTGGGTCCCGGAGCTCTGCTCTCCGGCCGCGCTCTCCTCAACAAAAACCTCCCCCTTCCACACCCCCCTCCCCACTCCCACCTCCTTTCCCCTGACATCAGTGATGTCAGTCTCAGGGGTGGAATACAAATTCTCTACCCTGGAGAGGGACGCACAATCCCGGCAAGAGCCACGCCCTCTTTCTGCCGCCATCCTCCCCGACTCCCTTCCCGCCCCCAGAAGAACAGCTGGTCCTGTTGATAATAACCCTTCCCCCATTTTACTCCCAGTCGGGAGTGGGGCAAAGCACTAAAACGGAGAATTTATAGAGGAGCCCTAAGGTGGGGTCCATTGTTCCGGGGGCTGGAGCTGTCCCCGGTGCTGGAAGAGAAGACCCAGGAGAGGGAGCAGGGGGAGGAGGAGAGCGGAGCTGGCATCTGGGGAGCCAAGGAAAGCAAGCAGGGAAAAGAACAGGGAATAGGAAGGCTGGGCACGCTGCGGGAGGAGGAGGGAGTCGGTGGAGAGGGAAGCAGGTCGCAGAGCCTGAGTGGAAAGGGCAGAAGGCGCCCAGAGGGAGAAAATAGAAATCGAGGTGGGGAAGCGGAAGGCAGGGTGAGGTGAGTGCCGAGGGGGAACTGCATATTTTCCAGAAAAGGAACCGAGAAAAAGGAAGGCTTCCTGGCATTTGCCGACTCCCCTTCCCTCCCTCTGGGGGGGGGTCGTGTGTGAAGTGCGTGGGCAGCTGGCAGCGCTGGCAGCAGCGGGAGCGTCTCACTTGTAAGCTCCTTGAAGGCCAGGACCATGTTTAATTCAGCATCTCACTGTTCACCATGTCTAGCACGATGGCTTGCCTAACAAATATTCCTCAGACAGTTCACGCAGAGAACCTCTGGCAAGAGTAGAGATTCCTGACTCGTCAGGGGGAACAACCACAGCTGCCAGGGCCCCCATTAGGGCAGAGGAAGCCCGGTTACTCCGTCCTTGGCTTCGGGTGGGTTCCTGGAGTGGAAGTCTCCAATCGAGTCAGACAGCAAAGATGGCACACATGGAGGCCGTTGTGCCCTAGACAACACTACTTCTTTGCCTGGTGGGTATGCTCCACGACCTCCAGGGAGCCTGGCTCCCCCGTGCGCTGGGCCTCCGCGCAGCACCCCTCGGCGCAGGGACTGTCCACAGCCCTTGCCTTCCCTCAGGTGCTCACCGACCTGGACTCACAGCTTTTGTGGAACCTCCTGCCTCCCTTCTTCACCCTAGCGTGAGAATGACGTCTCCAGTGGCACATCAGCTGGGTCTCTGAAATAGGTCCCTCCCGAATCCCAGCAGCCTCCATTCCTCAGCTAGCACTTCAGGAAGGCTTCTCTTCTGGAAGAGAAATAAGGGCCAGCACTGAGATGGCGCTTGAGGTGTCCCAGTGCATTGTGCCAAGTGCTTTTATTTGCTAACTCATTTAACCCTCATCAAACCCTCTGAAGTGGGCTCTATCCTTAGCTCCTAAGGGAGATGAGGAAACCAGCGCACAGAGAGATTAAATAATTTGCCTAGGGTCATGCCACTGCTAAGAGGTCTAGCTGAGATTGGAGCCTGGGCAGTCTGGCTCTGGAGTCCAAACATTTAACTCTGATATCAAACGTTCCTCTTGGGCATCAGGGGAGTAGTTCTGTCCGGACTTTCTTCTCTTGGTGTCTTCCTTTGAGCCCTGGATGAGAGATAGCCCTTCTTCCTATTGCTTGATTCTCTGGTTACCACTTCCCTCCTTCCTTAGCCTGGGTTTCTGTGGCCTGGAGCCACACTCTGGCAGGTGTGTGTATTTGTGTGTGTGTGTGTTTGTGTGTGTGTGTGTGCAGACATGATTACATTTCATTGTATGGATGCCCAGGTCCTCCCAGTAGTTCCCTTAAGACGGGTGGGGGGAGAGCGGGGAGAAGATGTGACATCAGCGCCAGGCAACCAAAAAGTGCAGACACATCTGGAAAGTAACTTTCCACTCGCCTACCCCACCCCCACGGCTCCTTTTCTTGCCTTCTAATCTGGTCTTGGTATTTATGGAGATGCTAAACAGATCACGCCCTCTGAGGATGGAGTCTGGGAAGACCCCACGGCCCTGTTGATCTCATTACTCTGTTTCGAGTCAGCAGATCTGCCGCCCTGCCGCTCATTCAGGCTTGGGGCTAATCATATTAATTGAAATATTAAACATTCACAAAAATGAATTATAATGAACTCCCTTCACTCCTCCTCCCAGTCAGTAATTGGAGAGGCAGCTGCAGGCAGCAGAATGCCTCCACCTTTGCTCAGTTCACAGCCTCCTGTCTGAAAGGAGAGGCAGGATTTAGGGAAGAAGAGGGGGCAGCGCTTATCAGGCCCTGCTTACTGGGTGGCACGGGCACATCGCTGGTGTTCAGGCCTTGGGGGATGAGAGCCCCCTGAAGTGAAGACTGGGCATGGGGGGTGGGGACCCAAAGCCCTATGAGTCAGAGGCCCACGCTGGGTCCAGAAGGAAACAGGGCTTCCACTCCCTAGTGCCCCCTCTTCTTCTGCATGCAAAGCTAAGATGTCCTACCTTAAGAATATGGACTTTATAAAGGGAGAGTTCTGCTCCTGGTTTTTGATTCTTAGGAAATGAGAATTGCCGCATAATTAGGATAACTTCCAGAAAAGGCAAAATATGCTGGTGGTGTGGGCAGAGTGGATAGTCACCAAATATTGGCTTCAGGTATTGAATACAGAAAAAAGATATCTGCAGCAGCATCTATGAGAGTGTACAAAGAGTTAGTCATATAACTTTCTGCCTCCACGTGGCTTCCTCCTCAGTGGGGAGGTAAGACAGGCCAACACTGCAATAGTGAGGAAGGAGATGCTGTTAAGAAAATAAAATTAGTCCATCTCACACACATGGGTATTTGGGCCATGGGCTGGTGATCATTTGAGAAAGGCTTGATTGCTTCTCAAAACACAAGAAGATCATAGATTAGCAGAAGGAGGACATCGATTATTTTATGTGTGGGGGCCGGGTATGGAGACAATTATGCATACGTTTGTGTGCATGTGTGTATGTGAATAGATTTGCTGGTCCAGACCAGCACTGTCTAATAGAAATATAATGTGAGCCACATGTATAATTTTAAAACTTCTAGTTACATTAAAAAAATAAAAAACAATTGAAATTAGTTTTAATAACATTTTATTTAACCTGATATACCCAAAATATTATTTCAACATGTAATTTATATAACAATTATTATTATTATTATTTTACTTAGAGAAGTTGTGAGTTTCCAACAATCGTGCATTACATACAGGATTCTAATACACCATCCCACCACGAACACCTTGCATTGTTGTGGAACATTTGTTACAAATGATGAAAGAACATCATCAAAATATTACTGCCAACTATAGTCCATAGCTTACATCTGGTGTATTTTTCCCATAAACCACTCTAATCTTAACACCATGTATTAGTATCATATATTTGCTTAAGTTCATAAGAGGATATTCTCATATTTGTTCTGTTAACCACAGTCCATCATCCACCATAGGGGTCATTGTGTTATACAGTTCCCTGCTGGGTCAGCCAAAGGGGTGCGGATGCAAAGTACCAGAAATCTGTTGGCTTTTATAAACGGTATTTATTTAGGGTAGATGTTTACAATCACAAGGCCATAAAGTGTAAGTTACGTCCCTCACCGAAGTCTGTTGCCATATGTTGGAGCAAGGTGGCTGCTGGTCTCTGCCAGGGTTGAGGGTTCAGCCTTCCTCTTACTCCTAAACGTCTCTCTCCCCAGGGCTCGTTTCTTTCCAGGCTCAACTGCTCTAGCCACAAGGTCAGCTGTAGACTATCAGGCTCTCTCTCTCCGGGGCCCCTGCTGTGTCTATGGAGCCATCTCTATTCCTCTGTGTTCTTCTCCTGTGTATTTACTTCCTGGGGCTCCAGCATCAAAACTCCAACTCTCTCCTCTGCCGTGTCATTTTTCTCTGTGAGTCTCCGCCTACCAAGGAGGCAGGGACTCGATGTCCTACTGATGTGGCCCAATCAAAGCCTTAATCATAATTTAATCAAGTAAAAGTGCAACCTCTGAAGTTAATACAATCTAATATGCCCAGAGGAACAGATCAGTTTATAGACATAATCCAATATCTGTTTTTGGAATTCATAAACAATATCAGAGTGCTATACCTGCCTTGTACATTCCATCCAAGGTGTACGTACACTCAGTGGTTCTCAGTTTCATCACAGAGTTGTGTGATCATCCCCTCAATTTTAGAATGTTTTCATTACTCCATGAGGAAAAATCCCTTTCCCCCTTATTCCCCTCTATTGTTGACCCTTAGCATTGGCATAGTACCTTCTTTGCCATTGATGCAAAAATACTACAATATTACTGTTAAGCATAGGCCATAAGTTACATTTGTTGTATTTTTCCCATGTACCACTATATTCTTAACATCTTGTACATTTCTTCTAGTTCATAGAAGAACGTTCTTGTATTATTAACCACAATCTTCATCTACCACCAAAAATTATTGAGATATTTTACAGGTTTTTTTTTTCATACTAAGTCTTCAAAATCTGGTATCCATTCTGTACTTAGAATACATCTTAATTCAGACCAGTCACATTTCAAGTATTCATGAGCCATACATGGCTCGTGGCAACCACACTGGACAATGCAGCTCTAGAGCTTCCACCACTAGCTTCTCTGGGGACTCTGCCTGAAGGGGGTGAGAAGAGACAAGTCTTGGCCAACAGGAATGATCAACTCTGGCTAACCTCTGCTCCTGCCTGGAGAAACAGCACTTCTGGCAGATGGCACCTTGACTCCCTCTCACCCTATAAACTCTCTCCTAAACCAACAAAATGATTGCTAAGCTGGATGGGTCCCTGGGAAGGGGCCTGCAGGCCACAACCTAATTTACCTCCTGTGGTTTTCCCGGGCTTGGGAACTGCCAACATTTGCACTTCTTTTCCAGAGGCAGACCTCCAGGGCCAGGGCCTAATGCCCAGCCTGTTTCTCATACTATTTCTTTGCTCCTTGGGCAGTTGTTCACAAATCTGAAAATTCAGCCTCCCTTTTGGGTTCTCTCCTGCCTCTCCCAAGGCCTCGGCTGGGCTCCATCTCTGTGGGTGTAGAAGCGCCATGTGTGTGTATTGACAGACAGGCTCCTGCCCTATCCAGGTGGCTATTTTCAGCTCTCTGGCTTTATGTTTCACGTTCCCTTCTTAGTTAGATACTAGACCAGCTCTCTTCCTTCTCCTCTACTCATTCTGGAGTGGGAGAAATAATTTAGAAGTTATGAGGTGCCCAGAGTGAAGAGAAAATAAAGCTACATGAGAAAGTCGGTCCAACAGGGGAAACTTCTAGGAGGATGCCCACCAGGTCCTTTCCAGAATCTTCTGTCTGAGACCTCCCCTTCCTTTGCAGAATTCAGTTCACTCCATCCTGTGCTTTCTTGTGTGTTTAAGAATTCAAGACTTCGGGACAGATGGTGGGATCTGACTTTCCTGCCAGTGCAGAGGGAAGAACCTTGGATCCTCTCCCCCAGGGTGACTGTGCCTTAGGAACCTCTCTTCCAGCTTTGCTCTAGGGCTAAGGAGAAAAAACGATTTGAGGTTCTGTGGGGTCAAGAAGAAGGGCTCCTTCCAGATACAATCAGGCCGGGGAATAAGTCCAGCCTTGTTTGAAAACGTTTAAGTACATGTGCCCTATATTCGAATCAAGGTAAATTAAATATTGCCGTGCTCTGCCAACAACTACCCGTGGGGCCTTGGAGCCAGTCAAGGTACACTTGGAACAACTTCTCTATGGACTTCAGTGGCCTCATCTGGCCCATGAGAGGAATAGCCCGCGGGTCTCTCAGCAGCCCTTACTGAATGTACCCCAATGTACCCCGATAACTAAGGGCCCTCCCCAAGCCTCCTGGGTGGTCCCCAATTCGAAGCCGGAGCTCCCTCCAGCGCTCCTGGCCCGGGGCGGCCGTCTCACAGCTTCCCTCAGCGCCGCCCCCTTCGCAGGCAGGGCCCGGCTGGGGGCGGGGCCGGGCTCGGGGCGCCGCCCGTCGCCTTGACGACCGCAAGATGGCGTCGCTGGAGAACGGACTGTTGGGGCCCGACCCGGAGGCGCTGAGCCCCGAGCAGCTGGAGCAGCTGCGCAACTTCAAGGTGGGCGCGCACTCCCCTCCCCCGCCTTCATCAAGGCGCAGCTCTCCCCGGACAGGGGTCCCCAGGCAGGGAGGAGGGCCTGCAAGAGCAGCGGAGAGGGCGCCGGCTTCCAGGTAAAGGGGCGGCGGGGCGGGGTCACCCCCGGCGGGCGCCTGGGCTTTCGGGGCCCTGAGCAGAGCCCGACAGGCGCCTGAAATGCATGAAGAGCTGAAACAGGTAGCACGGGCTAGGGAAACGGGTCGAAACGACTGCGGGATACATTAAATTAGATACAAACAAGAACTTCCAGACGATCCGGACCTGACAGTTAAGCCCCCTAATCCTGAACAAGGGGCAGCCTGGAGATGTTTAATCTGTAAATAGATAGACGGCTGAAATTTTCAAAGACCCTGGGAGAAGACCTGGGTTAAATGCGCAAGCTTGGACCCTGAGTCTGTCTCCTAATGCAAACTGGCTCTTTGCTCTTCCCCCCAGATTCAGACTCGGATTGCTAACGAAAAATACCTAAGGGCCCACAGAGAAGTAGAGCTGCTCATAAGTGGTTTCTTCAGGTAGGTGGTTTTCCAGACTGGCCTTGGACAACTAGTGGGACATTTTACCAAACCTCGTTGGGGGGTAGATGCTTTAAATCAGGGGTTCTTAACCTTTTTTGTTCCACGGACCCCTTTGCCAGTCAGGTGAAAATCACGGACCCCTTACTAAGTCCACACTATACTGTGTATTATTTAATAAATATATCACATCTGCACCAACACGTCCCCACAAGGATAATGATTTTTTGAATTTCAGTTCAAGCTCATGGACCCCTGGTTAAGAAGCCCTGCTTTAAATAAACCCTCCCTATTGCACCCTTTAAGGTCTGAAAAATTAGAAAATACTCAGAGATAGACTTTTTTCCAAATCTGGGTTTGGTGGCATTCAGGGTTTCCTTCAGTTGTCTCTAAATTCTCAAAATATGTTAATATTCATTCACTTCAACTATAAGACTAAGTTTGTACCTTAATGACACTTTGAAGAGGAAATTTGGCATTGAGGAACCCAACAGGCAACTCTTGGGTGTACAACACTATTCTCAATTAAAGTTAACAGGATCATTAGCAGAACTTAAAAAAAAAAAATTCACATGGCTGGGCCTTTCCTACCCAAGACTCCAAGGGTAGGAGCCAATGCCCCCTAAGTCTTGAGAAAAGAGGACATTTTCCAAAGTGTCTGACAGTGTGTTCTCTTCTTCCCCCACACTGCCTTTCAGCCTGACATTTGCTCAAATGGAAAAATCTATTAGGATGAAAGGCAAAAAACAGAGGAGGGTGGGGTGGGGACTAGTCGTGGAGCAGCACTGGATGTAAACAATTAGAGCTATCTCAGATACTGTTAACTATAGACAGACAGGCAAGGCTTAGATACTAATAAAGGTTTCCATTTCCAGGCACCGTATTGGTTCCTACATTAACGGTGATCACCACGTATAGTGATTGCGTTGTCAGTCTTCCATTTCTCCCATTGGACTAAGGCTCCGAGCTGGTGGGGCCATGTTTGGGTCCCCAGTGCCCATACAGTGTGTAGCATCTTGGTACTCTTTTGCTGAGCCTCCCAGTTTTACAGGTGAGAAAAGTTAAAATTCAGAGAGGTGAAGTAACCCCCCCAAGTTGCTGAGCCAGGATTCTCACCGCTGGCTTTGTATGTTGTAAGCTCACAGTCCACAGACCAGGGAGCTGGGAAGCAGAGGTGGCACTTCCCTTTGTCTTCTCAAAAGTAGACCTGAGGGGAGGTGCCTTTGCATCCCTTTGCTTTTCCTGGATCTCGCTGTTCCTTATAATTTAACCATTTCTCTGAGTGGCAGCAGGCTCTCAGAGGGCAAGGAGGGGAAGGAGAGATGGAAAATTGAAAGCTATCCAGTTACTCTGCGAAGGTTGGTTTTCTTTGGGCAAGGGCCAATGTCTGGGCAGAAGACAGTTTAAGGGTTCTCTGTCAATATGAGGCCTGGGGATCTGGTCATCACTTTTTGCACCTTTTCTTCTAAATGGAAATGAAGAATGACACATTCCTATCCTGGGGAGCTTGCAATACAAGCTAGGGAGGATTCCAGCGGAGAGTGGGGATGGAAGTTAGCCTGAATTAAAGCAACATTTGCATGTTTGCATCCTTCACAGAGAAAAGGATCAGGATCCTTGGGGGCGGTGAAGAGGGGGTTGTTTAGTCACAGGTCAGGGCTTGCCCTGCTCCCCCAGCCCCAGGTCCTTTCCCCTCCCTTCCTTTTGGTCCCCTTCCCTAGGCCACTCTGCCTGCCTTTCCTACTGTTGCCCCTGAGGCTACCCTGTGTGAAAGCCTCCTGACCCCTTCTGGCCCCTTCTTCTGGGGTGGTGGGGGAGGGAAGGGAAGGCTTTGTTGTTGTTTGTTTGGTGTTATTGTTATTTCCTGCGGGTGGTGCCAGGGTGAACCAGAATCAGCCCCCCATCCTCACTTGAAGCTTCGGCTGGTCCTTTCTGAGAGAAAAGAGGAAGGGAGGAAGAGGGGCCGGAATCCTGGGCAGGACGCCTGTCCTCGCCTGCTTTGCCGGTCTCTGCTCTAGACTCACCCTGAGCCATGAGAGACTCTTTGTGGGGAGAGGCCTCTCCACTTGGCTTTTCCAGAGCCTACTGACTCCTGGCCAGTCAGCCACAGTTCTCCAAGCTACATTCACATATACAGTGCACAGCATACTTAATACCTTGAGTTTTGGACCTGAAAAATGGAAAGTGTAGGGTTCTAACCTATCTTAGGCATCCAGAAACCTCAGGTTTTAGGTTGGGGATATGAGAGCAAAATGTGAAATTGTAGAAAGGCTTTATGAGATGTTTTTGTAAATACCCAGGTAAATGAATCTTCCCCAAATACAGCACTGATCATAACTGATCATATTACCCCTCAACTGGAAAAATCTTCACATTGCCTTTTTTTTTTTTTAACATTCTATTGAAATATAACACATGTACAGAAAAGTGACATATGATCAGTGTAAAGCTGGGTGAACTTTCACAAACTAAACACACACAGCGCCAGCATCCAGATCAAGAGATAGAACATTTCCAGCAGGGCAGACCCTTCATGGCCCCTTCCAGTCGCTCTCTCCCAGGGGTGATCGGCATCCTGATTTCTAATAGCACAGAGTCATTTTGCCTTTTTATGCTACGGTTAGGTTCTTTCGCTCA
>JAQZBX010092223.1:0-12298 GCA_029593785.1 Cabassous unicinctus
TGCCCTCACAAGGAGGCCTCGGGACGCGAACCCGGGCCTCCCATATGGTAAACGGGGGCTCTATCCACTGAGCCACACCCGCTTCCCCAAGCTTCTCTTAACCATCTTCAAATTTGTAATCGTTTATCTTTGAACTCATGTTTCGTAAATAAGGGCTTATGGAACACGGAGCATGCGCTTCAGCAGAGATAAGTGCAATATGCGTGTCCGTTGTTCCCTGCCACCTCCTTCACATGTAGTGTTCACAAAGTCTCTTGATCACAGATTCTGGAGGAGCCACGATGCAGGGGAGTTCGGCGAGACTTACGTGAGTACCTGTAAGCGTGCTGTGGCTGTGTCTAGTAAGCAGGGCACTGAAAGCCGCAGAGAGGCCATGCTTTCCATTCAAAAAGTTGTTCTCCAGAACTGGCTTCAAATGCAGAAAGAAGGCAGTGGAGTTCTCAGAAACACAAACAACCAAGAACCCCTAGCATATCCTTTCTTACTGTTGTTTTTTTTTTTTTAAGAGGTACTAGGGATTGAACCCAGGACCTCGTACATGGGAAGCAGGCAACCACTTGAGCTCCATCTGCTCCCCTTTCTTACTTGTTTTACTTCCCTGTATTAGGCAACCACTTACACTGAAAATGATCACAGAAGGAAAGGGAGATAGGACAACCATAGTTCCTTTTCCTTTCGGTCCTTCCTTACTCCTCAGAAGCTGAGGGTGGAGAGTTTATGCACATTTCAAGAAGTGGAAAAAAGGGGAAGCAGATGTGGCTTAAGTGATTGGGCTCCTGTCTACTATATAGGAGTTCCAGGGTTCGATTCCTGGGGCCTCCTGGTGAAAGGCAGGCTGGCCTGCATGGAGTGCTGGCTCGTGTGGAGTGCTGGCCCTCATGGAGTGCTTGCCCATGCGGAAAGTTAGCTTAGCAAGATTACGCAACAAGAAGAGACAGAAGAGAGACAAAGCAGACCAGGGAGCTGAGGTGGCGCAAGAGATTGAGCGCCTCTCTTCCACTTCAGAATGTCCCAGGATCAGTTCCCAGTGCCGTTGAAAGAGAAGACAAGCAGACACAGAAGAACACACAGCAAATGGACACAGAGAGCAGACAATGCGGAGGGTGGGGAGAGAAATAAATAAATAAATTCTTTTAAAAAGATTTTTTAAAAGTGGAGGAAAAACAGTTGAGTTTGTCCTGTGCAGCATTTTTCACTATTCTGAGAAGAATGAAATGCATATGCATGTATGAGGTACTAAATACAAACTGGAACTTCCATGATTCTGCCTACGAGTTAAATACTCTTATATTTGCATTTAAAATTGGCATTGCACAATATAAAGATGAATGCTAAAATCCATGCTTATGTTTTAAAATGTTAATTATTCTTTACTTCTTACAATATTAGATAACAAAAATGCATGGTGACAAGTTCAGAAGGGAAGAAGGGGGAAAAAAATCTTTGTATTTTAGTAGTTTAAACGGCATTTCCCTCTGCCTTTGAACAAACGGCCTCGCATTTTCATTTTGCCCTGGACCCTACGTATTCTGTAGCAGGCCTTGGAGGAAGGAGTGCAGATCCCGTGCTGGGCCTGGAGGAATGGAGCTGGAAGTGTAAAGCTGATCTAATTATGTTTTAAAAACTACTCTAAGGTCCTTGATAAGATGATTCCTTCTTCTTTTCTTAATAATTTCCCTTAATACAGAGTACCAGGTTTCTCCTCCAAAGCACCTTGCCCTGCTGTATTTCTGTGAGATAGGCCCATTTTTCAAGAGAGCAGCCAGCTTCAGAGAGGGCTTGTCCTTGGCGACTTCTCCCAGGCCCAGGCCCAGGCCCCTGCTGAGCTCTTATTTCCACAGAGCTTAGCTCGTTCCTCTGAACCTCCTGTTGAAGCTTGTTATTTTACAGCCCATTAAAATAATCTTTTGTAAACATCTATAAAAACAATAATAATGTGAATAAAAAAAAAAAAAAAAAAAAGTAAAAATGTCATTTTGGTGACATTTTTCCCCAAAGGCCTAAAAACGATACTTGGATACTATTGTAATGTTGGGTGTCACAAATCATACCTTGCATTTGTTTTAATATTTATAACTCTCTGGAATTTACTAATCTCAGAACCATAATACTTTTTAAAACTGTTAAGTGGAAGCTGTTCCCTGGGTTTGATTTGTTAGTCTTTTCTTCTGCCGTTAATCTATTGCTTTGTTCTGCACATTTTACAAAACTCAAACCTTGAAAAACAAGGCTTGACAATTTAGCTCGATAAACACTTTAAAACTTAAGAACTGGTTAGATGTGTTTCATTTATATTCTTTATTATTCATTTGACTTACAAAGTATATAGGCATGGAAATTGCCTGTCAGTTTTACTACTGAAAGCTCCATCTAGTCTTACTTAAGATTAAAGTCATTCTTTTTATAATCACTCACTTTCCTCTAAGAAAATTCTCTGTGTGGTGGGAAATCTTCAGTGGAGAAGGATTCTATATAGACTTCCAACCCTTTAACCTAGATTATAGTAGGATGTTAAGTTAGGAAATGACATATCGGAGCAAGAATCAGTTGTGCTCCCTCCCAAGTCTATTTTAAAGCACTTTCCATTTTAAATATAGCAATAAAATATCAGCCTCGAAATGTCTGATAAGGATAAAAGCAATAGATCCAAATCCAATCTAAATCTGACACTGCCAGGAACAAGAATTCACAATGGTAAGTCAGGACTCATTTATGGGGCCATAAATGGGTGGGCCAGCTATAATTTGGGTATTAAACTTGTAAAATATATTGATGGTATGTAAGAGCTAAATAAATAATTTACTACAAGAAAATTGGAAATCTTTACATGGTACTTAATTGACCAGTTGGTCTCCCAGATTCTTGATGGTTCTTGATTCTTGCTTTGCATTTGTGTGTTTTTCACAGGCTAGAATTTTTTTTCCCCCACTTGAGTTTAATTTCCCTCTGCAGTGAATGATCACAAGTTAGTGCATTTCTGAAAACACACAGTTTCCATTAAAAATTCCGCCAATCCATTATATGCCTTTGACGATTTCATTTACCTTTTTGAAGGAAAAAATGTACCACACACACTCTCTGTTCTGAGATTAGACAATTTTCTTCCTGGCCCCCAAAGCCTCCTCCGAGCCACGTCTCTGATTCCTGTTCTGAACACAGAAGAGAAGGCCTTCAATGAAATGCTTTAAAGAACTTACTCTTTTTGTTTGGTATTTTGGGAAGTTGCTGAATAGAGAGAAAAATGATGTTAGAGAAAACCTCTGTCACTGCCTACCACACATCAAAGAGATGCTCAGTTTGGTTGGGA
Source organism: Cabassous unicinctus (assembly GCA_029593785.1). Taxonomy (NCBI): domain Eukaryota; kingdom Metazoa; phylum Chordata; class Mammalia; order Cingulata; family Chlamyphoridae; genus Cabassous; species Cabassous unicinctus. The sequence continues at coordinate 3,308 of JAQZBX010092223.1, forward strand.
AGGGGAAGGAGAGAGAAAATAGCGAAACTCAAACTAAGGCATGTTGGTTATGTTCCAGAAAAACCCATAAACTTCTCGGACACATTTAAAATTCATTTACCCTAAGAATCATATAGGTGTATAACAATTACATGTTTCCAAAGCCTTCAGTATCTTTTAACTCTTCAACACTCATATTTCTGAAAGGTAAACAGAACAGGTATTAGGATGTCCAGATTTGCTAGATGAGAAAACTGAGGTTTGGGGAAGTTGGGGCTGGCCCAGTGTAATTTGTATAGCAAGTAATTAGGCTGCAGCCTCCACCCCAATTCTTCCGAACCCAGATTAGCACCAGTGTGAAGGTACATTTTGTGCTTTCCTCTACAAGCAATAGAAAGACCAACTCAAACAGGCTTTAAACAGGAGAGTTGCACTGACTTGTGTATTGAGAAACCCAGAGAGGGTGGACTTCAGGCTTGGTTCCATCCAGGTTCAGACTCTCTTTCTGCAGTACTTTCTGCTCTGTGCTCTTCTGGGTGCCGACTTTGGCTTCAGGCTGGCTTTCCTCATGGCTGCAAAACTACTACAGTCAGTAGCAATTGGGGTGGTATGCGTCCTAGTTCATCCCCAGCAGGAGAAAGAGTCTGATTCCCTATTGCTATTTCTTGAAAGCAAGGTAGAACTTTCCTAGAAACCTCCAGCAATCATTCTCCTTCTCCAGAATTGGAGCACACGACCTCCTCAACCCAGAAGGTCAGGACACTCTGAGGGGCTGTGAAACCAGGCCTAGGCACACTAGGGCAGCTGCACCAGACCTGGCAGTGCAGGAAGCATACTCTCGGAGAGCAGTGTGTAAAATGGCACTCTCTGGAGATGAGGATGAGAAGGGGCCCAGTTAGGCTTTAATAACAACACACGTTTTCAAACGGGGAATTCATTTAAGCAAGGGAAAAGACCTTCTCTGTAGGCATTGGGCCCAGGTAGGTAATAAAAAGCAAAGATCACAACTCTTAAACCCAAACACTGTGTCTTTTTAAATGAGGCTTAGGGACTTAGTTACTCATATGTGACTAGCAGACCTGGCAACATAATTTGTGGGACCCCATGTAAAATGAAAATGAAGCGCTCCTTGTTAAAAAATTATTAAGAATTATAAGACAGAGCAAGCAGAGCATTAAATCTAGCACAGAGCTATGTTCAGCGTGGGGCCCTATGTGACTGCACCGGTCTCGTGACTGAAGCTGGCCCTGGTGGCTGGGCTCTTTAAAGTGACAGAACAAAGTTTCTATTCCTATTTACTGTATAGATTCCATAGATCTAAATGGTGATAGTCTTCCAAAAATCTCTGAACATGGAAAATGAAATTGTTTAGATATTAAGAAATTTTTAATTGGGGGGGCAAAGTCTCAATGGAGATTTAAGAAAAGGTGAGATTGCGTGAATAAAATTGCTTATTAGTTTTTGCTCTGGAGTCAGTCTTGGTGAGCTGGAGTCAAACCTGGTTTGAATCTGCTCAGTCCCTGAATGGCCTTAAGTGAATTGCTTTAGGCTCAAAATGATGGTCTCATTTTCTGTAAAATGGGGATAATTCCAGTACCTACCTTATTGCTCTGCTATAGGCATGAAATGTAATATTGAAGGTGAAGTGCTTAGCATAATGCCTAACTCATAGTAGTTGCTCAATAAATAATAGCAATTGTCATAATAATTATTATTAACATTCTCAGGGAGATGGTTAAAGACTGGGACTCCTCTAAGAATTGCTCAGAGTCAGCAGGCTCTTTTTAAAAATGCTTATGTTTTTTTTCTGGTGAAATGCTCTTTATTTGTAGAAAACTTTAGAAAAAAATATTTTTAATCAAACCTACTCATGGATTAATCACTCAGTGACAACAACTCTAAGCATTTTAATACATTTTCCTCAAAATGTCTTCAATGGGTATATAGGTATAAAAATTGGATCCTAGTGCACCTACAATTTTATGTCCTGCTTTTTCCCCCACTTACTGTGATAATCTCATCGTGACTATCACCTCGCATCTTTCAGGGGCCTTCAAAAAGTTTTTATGCCAGTTTAATTCTATATTGGGCAAATGTTCTATATTTTATTTAATAGTTTCTCTATCTCCTGGACTTTTCGCTGTTTCTCATTTTACGCTCTTATAAATAATAGTGTGAAGCATGACCCTGGGCTTAAATCCCTCATTACCACTCTTGATTCTTCCCTTAAAGAAGAGGTCCCTCTTAGAGAAGGCACAGGAACAAATTCTCCATCCTGCCAAAAAAGATTATGACAGTTCCTCTCCCCTTGGCTATGGATAAGGGATTCTGTAACTCAGAACCCTTGCCAGCATCAAGTATTATATCTGCAAACCTCCCATTTTGATAGGCAAAACATTGATAGTCATGTTTATAGTAAGGTGTTTGCTTTGATCCATAGTGAAGTTGGATGTGTTTTCATATTTATTATTTGTATTACTTCTTTATGAACTTTAAATACATATCCCCTTGACAGTATTTCTATTGGGAAGTTTGGTTTGTGCCCTATATTATTATTATTATTTTTATTCCCCTCCCTGTCCCCCAAGGTGGCTCCCTAGCCTGTCTGCTCATTGTCTGCTTGTCTTTTTTAGGAGGCACCAGAAGCCGAACCCAGGACCTCCCATGTGGGAGGCGGGCACCCAACTGCTTGAGCCACATCTGCTCCCTATTTTTAATACTATATCCCTAATTCTTGCTTCTTCTCATAATAACGCATATCATCTACATCAGGTAGTTTTCTGTAATAACATATTTCCAATTCTAAAAACATACAGGACCAGAGCAGAGTATGAAATGGTAGTGATAGGATGGTAAGGTATTTGACAAATGTAGCCACAGGCAGCAACTTTCACCATCAGTTGTGTTTGATGATACTTGTCTTTTAAAAAATTATGGCAATACTAATAGAGATAACTTCTCCCATATTTTATATGAAGTTAAGAACCCAAGGGATTATCATCAAAATGTTAATAGTAATTTTATTCTGTGTAGGGGAGTGACTTTAGGTGCTTTTGTTCTACTTTATTCCTTTCCAAAATTTTTATATTGACCACATATTACCTTTATTATCTCTTTCATTGTAAAAGTTAACAACAAAAAGAAATAAATACAAAGAATTGGTGATAATTAGAATAAGCCCATAATATTTTTGCTCCATGCAATTCAGCAAAACTGAAATTGCATGTAAATTAATTATTAATTAATTATTTGACAAATTACATGTGAGATACTTGGACCTCTTTACCTTTTTAGTCTTCATACAACCAGGTTTTTCAGTGGACTGCTAGCAAAGCTCTCTCATGGAGAAGGGTAGCACAGTGGGGATCACACAGGTTTTTGTGTCAACCAGGTCTGAGGTCAAATCCACATAGCCTCATATTAGTGGTATGACCTTGGACAAGTTCATTAACATTTTTGTGCCTTGATTTTATGTCTTTAAAATGGTGATAATAGATCACCTCTTCATAATAAGGCTGTTGTGAAAAATATATTTAATGAGATCCAGTTATGGGCATAAAGTAAATGCTCTAGAAATGGACATTCTTGTTATTAAGTCTAGCTGGTGCCACACCTATTTGAAAGAATAAATTGGATTCAGTTACATTACTGAAAGTAAAGTCTACAGAGGCCTTATTTTATCCCTCTTCTGCCTTTACCTTGAGCAGGTGAAGTCAAGGAACAAAGTTCACTGTGATCACACCTCCAGCCCTCACAGGGTATCATGGATGGCTGAGGTGGGACAGAACCACCGTTCTCACAGGAGGGGTCTGATGGGGCTATGCGTTTAAATTTCTCTCTCTGCTCCCAAGTCTCTCCCTGGCTCACGCTCTCTTTGTCACTGTTTTTTCTTGCACATTACACAGTCTCCAATCTCAACAGGTTGTGTATGATAGAGGGTATACATCAGTTTGTTACTTTCAACTGGTTTTTATTTTTCCAATACATTTTAAAATATGGTTAAAACAACTAATTGGAAGAAGATTGGTAGGCAATCAATGAAAAGTTTAAATTAAAGAATGTGTTCCCTTTAAATGCAAATACATTACCTTTAAGCACATTTATAACTGGAATTAAGCATCAGAAGGCAGAGGTCCTGCCAGGTCTGCCTGAATCAACAGACCAACTGTAATTAAGGCAGAGTCCCATGGCTGTGGCCAGCAGGCTGAAATCCTTAAAGTAGCTCTTTCTCCCAAGTAGATGGGCAGGCCCTATCAATCTTAAACTAAATGTTGCCTATTAAATTGACAAAGAATTACAACTCTAAGCCTAGTAAGGGGAAACAGGCATTATCACATTATGCCAGTGTAGTGTAAATTGAATCTGTCATCTGGAGGATAATTTAGCAATGCAAAGTTTGATCATTGAATTTATCATCAGTGAGGATACTTTTAGTTGCAAGTGATAGAAAACCTAGACAAAAGTGGCTTAGAAAAGAAGGAAATTCATTATCTCACATAAAAGACGTCCAGAGGTAGGAGCAGTCCAAGGCTGGATAATTCAGTGGCTCAATGGTCATCAAGGTCCAGTGTCTTTTCTCCCCTTTGCTCTGCCATCTCCAGTAGGGTAGTCCTCATGCTTGGATCATGAGTAGAGACAAAGTACAAATATGTTATGAGATTCAAACTCACTTGCGGTCATTGTTTTTCCTATGTCTTCATTTAATCACAGGGTGCCTGGAAAGTGACTGGCAGGTGGTTGTGATGTCAGAGACAGGATCTAGCAGACACTTAGCCACTTCTTGGATACGCCTGAGTCTTCTGCTGAAAGTCAGGAGAAGATTTCCATCAACGGCAACACTTGCTAGTGTCCAGTGAAATGCACATGAGGACAGAGAGTGGCAGTGGCCAGGAAGAGGTATTTTACTTTGGTTCTGTCAACACCCCTCTGGTGTATTTTTTCTGACCCTTAGGAGGACCATTTCTTCAGGATCGAGAGCTGAAAGAGACCTGGAGCGCCCAGGGACTTGTCCATTCTTGGCTCCATGCTTCACCAGCTGAATGTTAGCAGTGCTAGCCCTTGGTCGTGCGGCACTGAGAACCTATGGCATTTGATGCCTAAAACGCATTTTCACACACTGGCTCTTTGAGTCCTCCCTAGGTGGGTTGTATGAAGGGCAATTTGAATCTCTGAATATTAGTGACTTGCCCACAGTCACATATTTGAAGCTGGGACTTGAACTCAATTATCCTGGCTCTAAACACTGCTTTCTTCTTGCCCAACACAAACAAGCCACCTCCCTGTCACTTCACATTACTCATCCTCGGAAGATCAGGATCAATTTCATTTCTACTGACTTTAATGACTTTCTGAGACTTGTTTTATCTAAGAAAACCATTCCCGTGTTTCCTCACTTTTGGGAAATTTTTTCTTATATTGGACTAAGATTCTTTCTTTGTAACTAAGCCCATTTTTCTTTATTCTTTCTGGGAAAAGGAGGATAATAATATCAATAACTAAATTTATTAAACATTACTCTATTCCAGGCATGTTTATATGTCTGTCTTTATTTTTTTTTTAATTTTTTTAACTTTTAAAATTTTAATACAGTTCAAATCAGCATGTCTGATCATTTCAGCTCCTTCGCTGCCAAACTTGGGGACAGGGATTGCTTCAGTTTCTCTGCTTTCTCTTTATCTGTGATGACCAAGGTATAAAGGTATCTGCTGCATCAAACTTTAAAGTTCATATTATCCTTACTTTTCTTAATCTGGAAAGATTTGGCTGTGAGAAGAAAGTCCTTGATTTCCTCAATTTTGCAAGGCATTGTGATGGGGTTTGCTGGGAGGTGGGGGCAGACCAGCACCCGGCTTATCCCTCCCATGTACCACCCTGGAGACATTATCATTACTTAATTCTCACTCCAACTCCATGAGGCAAGTGCTGTGACAGTCCTGTTTTATAGACGAGGAGAACTGAGGCATGGGGTGGTAAGTAAAAGTAACTGGCCCAAGATCAAATGGTTTTTAAATGGTTGAGTAGGGATTTGAACCCAGATTCTTTGACTCCAGAAGAGGTCCTACTTTTTGAAGTCTAACAGGAATTTGCCTCCCATGCTTCACTCCTACTGCCTCCAGGGACACACACCTCTAATAAAGAAGTTTAGAAGTTGCCATTAGACAACAAAGACTCAGCCAACCTTTATTCTCGAGGTTGCTATGATCCTTACCAATATCATCAGTCCAAAAGATTTTCTAGTATTCTGAATAATTTTCAGATTAATTTACATGGAATAATCAAATTAAAAGTGTAGTCAACTGAACCTGCTTTCAAAGGTTAGAATTTAGGGACACTGGAAGGAATGGGATTATGCCCAGGTTATAAGGCTAAGAAAAAATTGCTCATTGTTATTCCTAAAAAGCCAGAGCAGAGAAAGGGATTGATCAGCACACAGGAGACCCATGCTGTTCCTTTGATCAAAACCTCTCCCCTCTTTGGTGGTCTCTGGCCACCACCATGGTCAGATGTCCATTAGACAGCCCTTCCTCCCAGAGAGCCTTCCTTAATGCCACCTCCCCCCCGTTGGGTTAGAGGTCCCCTACTTGTTCTCCTGAAAGGTGTGGCTCCATCTCCCCTCAGGTGGCAGGCCCTGTGGGCATAGACCTTGCCTTACCCTTCACTGGGTCCCTAGTCCAGTAGATGCTCAATAAATATTTAGTAAATGAATGAATGAGAGCCTATTACCGGAGACACATTTTGTTGTTGTTGTTGTTTGTTTGTTTACTGTTTCAGCTCTATAACTACCTGACTTTCCTAACTGGGTTGGTGAACATAATCTGAGCATTTTTCCCCCTGACTTCTCTCCTTTAACTAGGTGGATCATGAGAAATCACTAAGCACTGTAGAATATGAACTTGTTGAGATGTCCCTCCCAACTATGTGCAGCTTCTAAGGATTCTACAAAGCGCCTTTCCTGGTTCTCCCCTCTCCTCACTGACGTTTCCAGAGCCTGCTGGCCCTGGAAGAATGTCTAAGGTGGAAAAAAAGAGGTCTATCTCTGGGGCTGTTTTTCAACCATGTTCCCAGCCGGGTCTTTTTCTTCTACAATTTCCCAGAGATCAAGCCGGTGGCAGCTTCCTGCCCCCCTGCTAAGCTGGAACGGGGGGGCTGATGGTTTTACTGTTCTCCAGTAATCATGCAGATTAACAGCTGCCTGCTCGGTAGCTTGGGGCCTCCCTTAAATCGAGAGGGCTGGAGCCACACATTCCACAAGCAGTGGGAAGTGTCTCTGCCTTTGCTTCCTTATTATGAGAATGTTGCTGTGGCTCTGGGCTAGACAACGAACAAAGCAAGGGTTTTGATGTCTTTTGTTTCAAGCAGCCCATAAAAAAGCAGCCTTGCTTCCCTGTCTGCACTTGGTTTGGGCAGAGGGACCCTCTGCTATTACAGCAGCCCTAATCTCTCCCTCTCGCCCACCCTCATTAACTTACCTGCAGCGGGACAGCTTGCATATCACGTTTCACTTTACAGTGGCACGTAGCACCCTCAAGATGCCCACCACCCCCACCCGCTTTGAGACCCTGATGCCGGAAGCTAAATCACGCCTTCTCCACTGGTGATTCTTAGACCCGTACCTAGTTTGCTGTAGTTCACTGACCTGCTACACTCTTCCCCACTAAGTAGCTGCAGCTGAATTTTGTGCTATCCTTTCCTTTTCTTCCTCTGAGGTGATTTTAGGGAATATGTGGAAATCTAAATCTCCTGCTGGTCGACAGGCAAGAAGAGCTGGGTACCAGAGGCTGAGCAGTTGATGGGGTATTTGATTCTTTTCTATTCTGATTAAGCCCCTGGGGACTCATAGTGCAAACATGAAGGACAAATGGATTTTAAATGAGTTCTTAGGATCCCAAAACTCTGGTTGCAAGTACAAAGAGGTTAATGGTCTTGTAGGCATTTTTTACTTGCATCTCAGTTTTACAGCTTTGAAGCTTCCTATGAGCCTATACGAACTCTTTGCCCAGGGATGTTAGAGAACTAAACCCAGGAATAATAGAAATAGTTGAAGGAATGACAGGTGACCTGCAGGAGGACCAGAAGACAGTTGAGACTTATCTCAGCCAGTGCAAGCCCTCGGGTGGGTGGGGACAGATATGTGAAAGTTCCCACCTCTGCCCACAACAGTGACTGGGGCTAGCATGTCAGGGTGGCCAGAGCAGGGCTCAAACCACGGTTCTCCCCATCCTGAGCCCCCCAGCCAGGGGCCCTGCTGCTGTTTTGAATGACTGTGAGTTTTATTTATATTTATTTATTTTTTTAAAGATTTATTTATTTTTATTTTATTTATCCCCCCCTTGCTGCTTGTGCTGCTGTGTCCATTCGCTGCGTGTCTTCTCTGTGTCTGCTTATCTCCCCCTTGCTGTGAGGTCTTGCCGCATCAGCCCACGGTGACGCGCGAGCTGGCCTGCCCTCACAAGGAGGCCTCGGGACGCGAACCCGGGCCTCCCATATGGTAAACGGGGACTCTATCCACTGAGCCACACCCGCTTCCCTGGCTGTGTGTTTTAATGGCAGTGTGTTTCACCCCTCTGGTTGAAAATAAAGATGTGCTCCAGTGGCCTAAAATAGCCCTCCTGAACACATTTCACACCTTTGCATGAGGCATTTGGGGATTTCTAAGGGAAGAGTCAGTTAGCTTGTGTTAGAAAGAGACTTCACTTGTAAAGGAGAAAGTTGCCTAGGTAGAAGATGCCTCTGGCCAACCAAGGGTCACGGGTAGCTGTTAGCCTTTGCCCACTTTCCTCTGGGCCATGTGGACAGTGGTGGGCAAGAGGGTGATGGGCTGGTGGAGGTCAAGTAAAAATAAAGACTAAGAAGGGGAGCGGATGTGGCTCAAGTGGTTGAGCGCCTGCTTCCCACCTGGGAGGTCCCGGGTTCAGTTCCTGGTGCCTCTTAAAAACAAAATAAAACAAACAACAAGCAAACAAATTGAAAAACCAACTCAGGTTGCCTATGTGGTTCAGTGGTTGAGCACTG
>JAQZBX010092224.1:0-12316 GCA_029593785.1 Cabassous unicinctus
CCCATCACAGACACTGCCAGTGCAGTCACTCTAGTGGGCCTGCGGCTTTATATAGCCCTTTGATCTTCTCGGTCTCCCAGCCTGGCCACAAACTCGCATGAACAGTCTGTCCCCCATCCCTGTCCTCCTTTCATCTCTTGATGATAGGATTACCACGGGATCAGATGCTCTCCGTGGTTTGGCAACTCTGTGAATTCTCATGGTACCCCTTGCAGAGAGTGGTCAAATCTACTGAAACTTTTTGTTCAAAGCAGATAAGCCACTGTTTAGTTTGAACATGACAGAATTACGATGGGTACCTTTATGTAAATTAAGAGGTGTCTTTGGCCTACAAGTGGGCATGAAAACTGTAGAGAACGCAGAGGCTTTTGTGATTTTTTTTAAATAAAAGAATTCAGAGCATTGCTGATCATTTGGTTATGAATAAATGTTCTATGAAGTTTTAGGACAAGTATCTTTTTGGATCCATCTTTAACCTTTGGTATGATTAAAAAACAAACAACACAAAAAGACTTTCCTTTGTCAGTTCCTAATCATTTTATCTGGAGAATTCTTTCTTATGTCACTCTTTGTTTATTCTAACCAGAAAGCTATTAAGAGTTAATGATAGGCTGTGCAAACCGCCATGAAAAACATTTTGTCCTTGGTTCCTAAAATCTGTTGTTAAAAGTGTTGCCACATTCGGTTATAGAGGATGTGTAGGGTTTTATCATTTGGGATGATGGTATAAAAAGCACAGTGGCTTGGGCACCAAAGTGCAGTGTTTGCCAGGGATTTAAACTTGCATTTTCCCCCTGGGATATTCATATACGTGCAAGACATAAAGCCTGACCTTTGTTCTGGTCGTAGTTTCTTCTGGGAGCTTGCTGAAGGACTTAGGAAAGAGCATTTTTGGAGAAGTGAATGGTCCAGTTTGCTGAAATGAACAGGGAAAGCCCTCAGACACACTTCATTCCTCTTGAACGGCTCTCTGCAAGCCCTGGACACTCCTCTGGGGAAGGGCAGTGTTTCTTCCTGAAGAACTATGGCAACATCCTAAGTGATTTATCTAGATAATGTCACTCAGCACCTGTCAGAGCAAGCTAAATTCCTGAGGGTTTATCGGGCCTCACTTTCTGACTCACAGTGGTCCTGCCCAGCTTTCTGACTTGAGCTCCCTATTGAAACACTGTGACCACGAGTGTGATGACACGGCAGGGAACATTGACGTCTCAGACACATACAAATATGCACAGCTCTTCAGATGGAACTTGCCCGGTGTGGAGAATGCCTTTCGACCTCCCACGTATCCATCAGTCCATCCTTGCTCCGTGCAAATAAGTTGCCTGCCACAAACGCCTGTGTCCCCAGTCATAAGTTATAGATACTCTCCTGCTGCGGGAGAAGGGGCCTGTGCTTCCTGAAGATCAGAGTTCCCTTAAGCAGGATGAAGACAGCACTGATTTCTCTCCAGTTAAGCCCAAAGTGATGGTATGACTAAACCAAACTCCCTGGAAAACTAGATATCTTTGAACTTGAACAATGGGGAAGGTCAGGAGTGAGCCTAGCTCAGACTGTAGTTGGGAAAACACAGTTTTCCAGCAGCTGGCAACTTAGCTTGCATCAAGTTGTAGATTCTTCCATGCTTTGGTTTCTAGGCAACTTGCACAGATTTTAAATCTGAATATAAACACACACACACCCCACAATGAATAGAGTGACAAAAAGTCCTGTTTGCCACTTGGCAACTACAGCAAACAAATCCAGGCCACTACCTATCTGTTTAGAGATTCCAGTGGTTAAATCTAGAAAATGAAAACAAAGGAGCGTAAATAACTCCTTTTGTTGTGAAATGATCCATTTAATATTTATACAATGTAAAGAGACCACACAGCAATCTGCCTCCAAGGTCCCTTGCAAGATAGGTGATCTCCTCCTAGGGATGTTATTTTATTGTGAAGGGAGACTTCCCCTGCCTACATGTTTATTAGTCCTGCAGTTAAGATTCTTGTTATTGCAAGTTCAGTCCACAAAAGGGCCCGTGATGATTTCCTGCATATTGGCTGCATTGGTCTTCTCCAGTCATCTTTTCCCATAGAAACTCTCGGGACTCCTTGTAGAGTCCAGGCTGCTTCTGAGTGGGCAGGTCCGACTGGTGGGGCCTCCGCTTCAGCCAGGAGGGAGGTGGTAGGAGCAGTGCCAGAGCCAGTGGGCCTTAATATCTCTTGGAGATTTGGACTTGAATATAACCTCAGTGAGCTGACAGATGAGGTGACTTTAGTTGGGCTGCCAGCACATTTGGCAGACTAAATGAGCTTGTTAGACCAGCCGCTGTTGAGATCCGTTTGGAACAACTGTCCGGCTATCGTTTTGAAAGAAGGGTCGCTGCAGACCGGCTGGATGGACAGAGGTCCAGCAGGAGCACGTGGACGTGGTCCTTTAACGCCTGTAAGTAGGCCGTAGGTTAGGATTAGGATGGAAGCAGCCAGGCCCAATTATGTGTCGGAGTCTGACTCCTGCAACAGGGACCAACTGCGAAAGGTCCAAGTAAAAGTGATATCATGGGGATGAAAAATAAGACTTGCAAGAAAAGGTGAAAGAAACTGGGTTTGTTCAGTCTAGAACCGCCAGGTTTGGGCCTCTGTGGATCAGCTGGCACAGTAAAGGGAGCGCCAGCTTGGGAGATGGCCCCAGGGCGCTAACCTTTGTGCCTCTAGACAAGTCACCCAGCCTCTGGCGTATAGGCCAGACACCGACCATCTGGACAGTCACATTCCTGGACTCAAAGGACGCATTTGCGAGGCCCTCTTTATTGTCATAGGACGAAAATTAAGTGGCTCAAATTGCACTGGCGGATTTAACCATGATATTTTTGCAAACAGCAAATTAATATTATTAAATATACTGTGTTACTAATAGAAACCATTAATAGATTTGTATGTTACTATTTTCATATGCCTGTTTTCAATGCTAATTATTCATGGCTTAGCTAAAAACTGGATCACAATTTCAAGTCCTATCCTACAACCAAATGCAGCATTTTACTTAAGTAATGTTTCTCTTAAAAGCTTTAGGACAAGCCCTATAAACGGAAACAATTTGTGAGGTTGCTAATTTGTTTATCCTTGCTATGGACATCGTGTTTGTTTAGTCATTCATTTTTCATGCTATTAATTTTAAGAAGTCTTTAAAAGAGCCACTGGCATTCTTTATTGTCAGGAACAACGATTTGAATTGGGTGATTAGATACGATTGCTGACATTTTTTATTCTTCAGAGTCTGTAAAAACAGTTTTTAGGATGTTAAAATTTTGCAGTTATTGCGTGGTTGGTATATGTCCTTTTCCCACAGAGCTAAAGTGTGTTAAAGCTACTGTTTTAATTCTGTCTGGGTATATGATAAGAATAGCATTTCGGAGCATTTGAGAGGAACTAAAAGACACTAATAGGAAAGCACAGGCCTTGTTAGGTCTCCTTCATACGTGAACAGCAAGAGGCTGTGGAATGAGTTCCCCTCAGTCTCAAGGGACCTCGGAGTGAGGGGAGAGGAGCCCTCTGTCAGGCAACTTTCAGGCCACAGCGACGCCCGAGGGCTCTGCTTCCCCAAACCCCTTCCCACTGGCTTGCGCCTACATCTATAGGAACAAAGCCCGTACAAAATCAAACAGCCATGACTTTCCTGTCCTTTGAAAAATGGAATGCCCGGCCTCTTTATTCTGCGTTTTTGTTTCCCCATTTAGAGTTACGTTGCTACTAGGAACAGTTTTCCCGGGAACTAGGGATGAAGGCAGGCCATATGTCCTGGTGAGCAATCCTGCTAATAGAGTGGATGATCAAAAAACAGAAACCCAAGTTTAGCTTCCAGCCTTAGAACCGTCGTAAAGCGACAGCATTGCCCCCTTTTTCAGGCACAGTGTTGAGACCCAGGCCCAGCTATGCTTTATCTTGGCCTGCCTCCCTCTACCTGAGACGCCATTGTTTTCCAGCTCTTTCATCCCTGAGATTAAAGAGGGGAGCAGGGAGATCCCGCTCCTTTCCCCTTCCCTCCTTCACTTTTTCCTGACAGAAGTGGCTCACTCCCTCGTGATGAGAACAGGCTTCCCAACAAGCCCCTCCTCAGTTGTGGGTTCAGAGAGGGGGGGCCTACATACAACAGGACAACTCCCCTGGCACCTCCCTCTCGCAGTGTGGCACAGGGTCTTAATTCCCAATTGTCCCAGCTCCTCGCATGGCTGCTCAGTGCCACAGACGGTAATGCCACATGATAGCCAACGGTATTAGAAAACAGACCTAAGCTAGGGGTAATGTGAAAAATTACTTCTCTGGTGTAAGACTTGGTGAAGAATTGCGGTTCGTTCTTCAGCAAAGTGTTTACCTGGAATGATGTGGCTGGTTAATTGTTTCCCTTTGGAAAATTTAACAATGTGAACCCTGGAAAACATAATTATCAAGCAGTTCCATGGCAAAGTTTTGAGTCTTTACACCACAAAGAAAAGAAAGTAATGGGTGTGGATTTTGTGGAAGATGGACTGTGATAAATAGTAGGCTCCAACCCATTTCCCATTCCTTTTACCACTTAAGACATTTTGGCAGACCTCTCAAACCAAAGGGCTCTTGTGCCATTCAGAAACTTAGCTAAATGTAACATATGCGAGTGAAACATTCTGGGACAAAAGGAGACCCCTTTAGCAGTGGTGACTTATGCTTTAAACGGTGTAGGAAATGGCCTCATGAGGAGATGGACTGATGCTAGAAAAATTGGGAATAAGGGAAACTGGTCAGAAATAAGACTGCCTTTTACATTCTTTATGTGGTAACGTAAACTTCTGATATAGCCAGATTGTAATTGCAGTATTGCATATTCAGAGTTCTTGGTGTGTGCATGTGTGTTTGGGGTGGGGGGAGTGACGCTTAAAAAAAAAAAAGTACAGTAAACCGGGCTGTGATCTCACCATATGTGTTGAATTGAACACAACTCTTCTGCATTTAATGAAGACTTTAGCCTTTAGGGGTAAATAAAACATCACTAAACAGGGATGGCCTGAATATTTTTTACTGGCTGTAATAATTAAAGCCATGAAAAAGGTGGTAGGGTTATGTTACTTATTAACTTGAATCACTCTTAGATTTGATCAAGACGTGGTTGCCCGTGGCGCTTTGTTTCATGTTTGTCCTTTGTTTCGTTGACATGCTCTGCCCTGGCCTCTGTGGCACTGTAAAATCAGTGAAGTAGTTAGGGAGCCAGCCCCCAAAAGACTTTTACCAAACCCTCTATCCAGCTGCCTTCTCATCCCAACCCACCCACCCCTCAATCACGCTTTTCAGGCACTAGCATTGAGCCTGGAAATCACCTATAAAGTTGTATACTTGGGGGAATGGAAGGAAGAACCTGGAAGAAAGCTTCCCTTCTTAGAATAAAGCTGAATCCAGGTGGCCCTGTAGTTGGGAGTTTTTAAAGGATGTTTTCATTTTCCTCACGTATTGAACCAAACAAGTTAAGAAGCAGTGAGGTTGATAGTAAGTGAAACATGGACTGCAGCTGGGTGAGTTTCCTATTGCTGCTATAACATATGAACACAAACTTAATGCTGTGTTCCTTTCTGGAGGCTCTTGAGGAGGATCATTTCCTTGCCTTTTCCAGCTTCTAGAGGCTGCCTGTATTCCTTGGCTTGTGGCCCCAGTCCGTCATCCTCAGGGTCAGAAATGCAGGGCCATGTCCTGCTCCCAGCTCTCTGGCTCTCTCCCTCCTGCCTTCTGCTTCTATTTATAAGGCCCAGGTGATGGATAATCCAAGCTGCTCTCCCCATCTCGAGGTCAGCTGATTAGCAGCCTTAGTTCCCCTTTGCTGTGTAAACTGACCCATTCACAGCTTGCAGGGATTAGGATTTGGACCTCTTTGAGGCTGTTATTCTTCTGTAACAGAAAATGTTGACAATGTCAAGAGTAGTGAATTGGGGGAGCAGATGTTGCTAAAGTGATTGGGCACCTGCTTCCCATGTACGAGGTCCTGGGTTCGATCCCCAATACCTCCTAAAAACAAAACAAACAAGAAAACCAACGCTCATTGGGGAGCGGATGTAGCTCAGTGGTTGAGCACCTGCTTCCCATGAATGAGGTCCTGGGTTCAATCCCTGGTACCTCCTAAAAAAAAAAATTTTTTTGTGAATTGGAGCATTCACAGGGTTGGAGAGTTGACAGATACACAGGGTGTGATATTGCGAGTGGTTTTTCAGTGGCTTTGTAGCTTCTTCCTGCAGCTTCTTATAACTTCTATCAGGAAAAATACATACATACATATATATCTTCTGAGCTATATATGCAGATGCACAGACACACATATGCTGTAACATAGTACAGAAATTCATTCATATTTTTAGCTTCTATTTTACTGTAATATCTAACATGCCAACTATTGAATATAAAGAGAAATTTTAAGTGTGACATATGACTAATTTATAATTTTAGTTTGAGGGAAATTGGCATTTCTCTATTCAAAAGAATAATCCCACTGTTAAAAATATTAATAAGAATAATTGGATTAATCATTTGTTTGGTTCTGGGATTTTTAAAAATTTGCTCTCATTTGTTTTTATTAACACTTAACTTCATAGGAAAAACTCCACTAAAAATGATACTCTATTTTTAACACTATAAACATCCTTTCTTGGTGTACACATTGGTAACATTTTACCTAGTTTTCATTGCTGTGTATGTGTTGTGTGCTAAGTGACTTGGTTTTCTGTGTCCCCCTTCCCCAGTCATCTCTTAAGATTGTGGGTAATGTCTGCTCCTGTCTGCAAGGCCATTGCAAAGTCAAATGAAGATAACAGATGTGAGAAAGTTCTCTGGTAGAAAGGCACCATCTGCATTTGCATAAAGCAGAACAGCGGTGGTTAAGCTGTCATCAGCTTCCCAGTAGAAAATGTCCCTGAAATAGATATGACATTTACCTGTAATGGCTTTCTTTGCCTGTGAAATTAATGGTATAAGCCTTTTTTTTTTTTTTTTTTAAGTATATTATCTTTGAATTTTTTCCTTTAAAGTTGATCCTATTTTAACAATTTTTCATCATTTAGTTGCTAAGAATCAATGCTAATGGGCACAAGATTGAAATTTTGATCCTTCTGGAAGACAGGTTACATCAATTCAAAATTGGCTGTGCTGGGTGCCTTGAGGTTAGATTTAGGCCTTCAAGGAGCTGGGGAATTCAAACTTCATGGACAGCAGCACTAAAATAATTCTGTTATGTATGGCAGAATAGGATAATTGCCGTAAGAACGAAATGGGAGTGAACGACAATAAAAGCCAGGAAGCAAAAACTGCTCCTGGAAGGGTGAGGCCGGGGAAGCGTTCTTGAAAACCGGCTGTTCTTTGAAAAGTGGTTAGAGGAGGAGCAAGAGGGCATTCCAGGCAGAGGGGCTGGTGTTAGCAATTCCTGTATGTTTGACTGCAGAAAAAGATTTGTTGAAGGCTTGAGAGGATGGGAAAGTTGGTTAGGGACCAGAAGTGCACATACTGAACGGCACCCACTGGGGCATAATGCCTTTGTTTCGATCTGCGAACAGAGAGAAGAGTTGTGCTTAAGGAAGCAGAGCAGGTTTATAATCCTAGGCCCTTGCAACCAGGCAGTCATGGAATGAAGCCCTAGAGAGGGGCACTAGAAATGGGCTGGAGGGAGGGGAACGGGGAGAGCCTATTGGGCGCCTGGTTTACATTTGGTGGTTGCATTGGGTAGGGTCACCGGTTACATCCCTCAGCCCCCACATCTCTGGCTGCAGGTAATTGGTCTTTAAGGAGCATGGGGGAGGACGGTGGACCGTTGTAAATGCATTGCCCAGGAGCAAAGCGGGTCTTCAGGCAGGAAGGGCGCCAATGCAGGTGCTGGGTGTTTCCTGACACCCTTGAGAGTTGGGTCGTGTTTTTTTACAGATGAGAGAACCGCCACAAAGCTTGCGCCCAAGGTTACTAGGTGAGTAGTCGGGCGGGATGAGACCGGGGTTCCTGATGACTCGCCAGTTGAAGGTGTGCGCTTAGTGCCTGCTGTCTGTATATTTTTTTAAAAGAGAGGGAGTTCTGTCGCGTGCACCTGGCAAGACCCGCGGGCCGGGCGGTGCAGCGCGCGATGCGGGAGGGGGCCCGCAGGCTCTCGGAGCCTCTGTTTCCTCGTCGATAACTGCGCCGCTGGCGCTGGGGTCCCCGGGTTGGGGCAAGTCTGGGGCCGGGTCGGGAACCTGGACGACGCCCTCCCTGAGGGCCGCGGCGCGTCAGGAGACTCCCTGCGGGTGCGCGTCTGGTCCCCAAGCCCCTCGGACCGGCGCGGGCTCGGTCGGCGCGCCCCCGTCCCGCTCGCTCCCGTCCCGCTCGCTCCCGCCGGCGACCCCCTGGCTGCCCGCGGGGCCTTTCTCTGCCGGGTCCCCACGGCTCGTGCGCGCCGTTCCCGCACTCGGAGCCGCGGGGGCGCCCTTCACGCTGGCGCGCGCCGCGAACGGGAACCGAACTGCGTCCCGAGCAAGGCCGGGGCCTGGAGGACGAACGGCGGGTACCGGGAACCAAAAGACTTGCTTCTTTGAAACTTCTGTGTTAGATAGGATGCCCGGCCTTGGAGCCAGGCTTATGGACACGCGGGAGTTTCCCTAAACGCCTTCTCGCGCCCCATCTTCCCCGTGGGGTGCGCCGTCCGCGCCTTCCTGTGTTGGAGGATGCTGGTGGCTCCGGCCTCTCTATTTGAGGCCGTAATGTCCGGGGATCCCAGGCCTCGGCCTTCAGGAATGGCCGTACAATGACGGCCCCTCTCTTCAGAGCTGGGTATTTTTCGATTCATAACCCTTCGCCTTCGTGCTTCTGATTTGGGTCAATCTTTGCTTTCAGAGATGAACAAGCTCCGGGGACAAATGGTGTAGTTCTCACAGTCCTTAAAACTAACGTGAGCTTAATTGAGAGCGGGTAGGAAGACTGTAGATTTAGGACAGCGTCGCCCAGCGGGCCCCTGCGGAATTGACAGTGGCGTTTGGGGCTTTGCCTTTGAAATGCCTGGGGAAGTTGTCGCTGCTGCTTTGAAGAGGGGAAGGAGCGCAGGGTGATGCGCAGGTGACTCCGGCAATGCTGGCCCTCTCGGGATAGAAAAGAAGGGGAGGAAAACGTTTCCCAAATAAAAGTTAAAAAAAAAATTTTTTTTTCCTTATGGGGCAGGATCACGGATTTGACTTCCACAAAGGGAAATGGTAATTTTGAGCAAATAGTATTGGAGTCAATGAAAAATAAAATCTTGTATAAGTGGAGTTAACTTTCAGGGCAGTATGTGGTTTATGGGATATCTTAAGGCTTCTCCTCTACCTGTCCATTTAAAGCAAAATTGCAAATTTGACCAACAGCTTAATCTGCAAAGACATCTTGCGTTTGAAAAATAAATGTTAAAATAAAATGTTTGCATGAATGATGAGGCTGATAGTAACATGATGGGTACTTGGCTGTTTACTTTCGCAAGAACATTTTGTTGTATTCCATAGTATTTTTTCATTCCTGTTTCTCATTGCAGATTAATATCTGAAGTAAATAATATGGATTTTTTTCCAAAGTGAGTTTTTGTTTTGTTTTTTTTTAAGATTCACTGTTATTTCAAAACATGCATGAAGCTTATTAACATTCTTAACATTTAAAAAGAAGTATCTTGTCTGGTACACAGAGAGTTGACTTAGCTAAGAAAGACTAAGGCCATTTCTAAATCTTAACTCAGTGGGGAATTGGAAGGATAAGTTGTGGGTATATTCTGTTTTCTCTAACGGAGCTTTTTCCCTGTGTTTATTCGCTTACCCTTTTGATTTTACTTGCAGAACAAGTATTTGGGAATCCTTTCTATATTATTTCGCAGGCGCCTGATTTTATTAGGTTAGTTTATGATTGCATTTATAGATTCAGGAGAAACATTTAAGAATGTCATATTTTCAGGGCATTACGTTTTAAGCTAGGTAGGACATATTAGCATTTGAAAGTGTTAGCATTTGGTTTTGTGTCCTTTCCACTTTGTTTTAACTTGAAGTTTTGTTGATTTTCCTGTTAAAAAAAGATTAACTTTCAAAATGGTTAGTACATGTAAACTGAATTATCTGTTATTCATATTTGGGGGCAAACTTAGTAACTAAAGAAAAATGGCATTCTGGAACAAAGTAAGGTACTAAATTCCATAATGTGTGAGCAGTTAAGATTTCCTTCATTTAAAAATGGAGATATTTTAGAGTGTATCCTAATAAATGCGTGGAATGGGACTAAAAACCATACTTTCCTGAACCTTTTTGTAAATTGTTTTTGGAAAAAAATATAGGAAAGAGGTAGGCTTATATTAACATGTTTTGTGCAAAGTTTTTTATAGTGATTGTTTTTATTTTTTCCTCCATTCAGTAGTTTTTTGCTTATGAGTTCCTTTTTTTATGTATATATACAATAAAGGATTCTTTACATAAACTTCTCAGTTCAGTACTTCGTATGGATACAGGTTACTTTGAAGATCACTACTTGGGAAGAAATGTATAAGAAGACTTGTTTTTGGTATTCTATTTTTCTAAGCACATATTTTATGTTTATAGTTTTACTCATCCTGTAAATTTCACTGGATATTTAAAAGTATAATGAGTTTGATATTCAGAACATATAGACTCTTTATTACAATTTTCTAGGGAAATCAGGTCTTCTTGAGTTGACTGCCTCTAGTTTGGGGCCGTTTTATCTTTCTGCTTTTCTTGTGAAGCACATCAAGAAATGCCTGCCTCTCACTAATTACTCATAAATAGCTTTCTCCATAATTCTTGAAGTAATTGCTCTAGTTCAGTTTTTGCTGGAATTTGTTCTAGTGGCCTTTATCTACGGGGATTGCTGTAAGATAGGAAACAAGATTGATGCCTCTTGTGTTTCAATGTTCTAGTTGTTTCGAGTGAAGATGCCAAGTCATTTGCCATAAAAGCCATGCTCACACCTAGGAAACTAATTTCTGGCATTCTGAGTTTTCCTGTTTGGGCCACCACGTAGCCTTTCAACTGATTTTAGTGTGAACAGTTAGCATCCTCTGCTAGTAATAAGAATCATACAGATTGTTTACTGGAAACATGCCCTAGGTGGTTTGTTCCTCCATTTATCCACATAATCTGTAAACTATAAGAAAACAGCCCTCCCACATCTTCACTGTACATCTTGCAAATTTCCACCCCTTGAACCAGGAGCATTTGTTCTGCAGGAGGGACCAAATTTAGAAGCTTCATATTCATTTTTTTCATGCTATGAGGTGTTTCTCTCTCTCTCTCTCTCTCTCTCTCTCTCTCTCTCTCTCTCTCTCTCTCTCTCTCTCTCTCTCTCTGTCGTCTGGTGTTTTTCTACAGAAATACTAAGATCCTTGTGAGATGGCATGTACACTTGAAGTTTAAAAAAAATTTTTTTTTTTAAGTACAATGTGCGATGAGAGAAAGTCTTCGCATTCTATAAATTAGAGGGAAAAAAGCTACAGCTATTATTGCCATTATTCTCAAAGCCATTTGAATTGCAGGTTGTGTTGGAACTGGTTTGTACATTGTTTAAATGCTGAGGCTAAGACGTCTAATTAGAGTAATTACTGGGTGGGAGCAGGCGAGAGGAGGACGGGCGGGGGCTTCCCAGCCAGGGGTGTGGCCGGGGAGGAAGCGCGGCGCGCGGGCCCGGCCTCCGATTGGCCGCCACGTGGGGCGGGGCCCGGCACCCGGTCGGGGATTGGCCGGGCCGGAGGAGGCGGCACGCGAGGCGGACCTACGGGTCTTATTAGCCCGGCCCGCGAGCCCCTTCAGGTAGGAGGACTCGAGGCCCCAGCCAGCTGCCTGAAGTGATGAGCATTAGTAAGTAAAACGTTTTTCTCTTCCAGCCTTTTCTTAGCCACCCCACCTCCTGGCCCTGATGACAGCTGCGGGCTGCACAAACTGTGGCTGTCAGCTGTTGTTTGTTAAAAGAATTAGAGTAGTTTCTTGAAGATCTGTGAAACCCATTCTCATTTCCCTCCTTTTAACCCCAAGTCTTTCCACCAAATGAGCTTTAACTGTGGGGGGATGGAGGAAGGGGGCGGGGAGTCAGGTTTGGCTCCCCATTATTGCTGCTGCTCCATACCCTGTCCTTATTTGCTCACAGCTAACAAACCAGTCTGTGGGGTTTGCATTCCCACTGCCATGGTGATATCATTCGGATGTGAATGGGATTTCTGTTAGCCTTCAAAAATACTATAAGGTGCTTTTGTTTTGAGGCTCCCACACTTGTAAGCATTTAACTCTTAAGTGCCTTCAGGGGCCTAGACATGGGTGTTGCAATTTCTTACATGCGATCTTGACCAA